>CAJUYG010002034.1:0-37776 GCA_910591675.1 Galerucella calmariensis
ATATATCACAAGCCTATACTTCCCATTTAAAAAATTGGGGGTTGTACCTGTCATTCTAAGGGGGTTGAAGGTAGGGGTTGCATTTTCACGTTAAAGAATGTCAAGTTATAATTTAAATTTGACGTGTTTCGGGACTTTTTATAAATATGTACAGTAACCGAAATAATGAATTTATTCCATTTGGCTTTTACACACTGTATACACCATGGTGTTCAAGGCATTTATAAACCTCGCACCCTATTCTTGGTGCTCGGTCACTAATAATAGTCTTCACCAACTTGGTTTATAACATATAGTCGAGCGGATAAAGCAAAAAAGTTCGGAATTTTTTCCCTAAAGACGGATCGGAATGCGGTTTTTTTCATTCGCTTCGGAAAATTATTTGTAAAAAATGTACTTTGTTCCCATTACAAATCGGGAATTGCATCGCTGCAGTCAAAAATGCATGCCAAAAATGCATAAATGTAAAAACTCTGTAAATAAGAGTCAGAACTTAAAATTGACCTCCCGGACACCTGGGGCTCAGGAACGCCGATGAACCTCGTCTCCGTGGGACTCTCCAAGAAATCACGAGGGGTCGAAAAAAACTCCGCGCCCGGGGGTTTTTCGGGTGGCTGAATTCAAATATGGCATCGACGAGCACCCCCCGGACACCTGGTGCCCCCGAACCTCGACCTGGACATCATCACCAAGAACTTTCTTGACAATATCGACAAAAACAGCCCGGAAATTATTGGAGGCGTGTTTTTTGAGGCGCGAAATCACGATCTCACGTCGAAAACGACATTCCCACCACCTGGTGCACCGCAACCTGCGCTTGAACATCGTCTCCGAGGGTTTTCCAAACCCCCCTCCAATAATTTTCGGGTTGTTTCTGGCGATATTGTCAGGAAAATTCTCGGAGAAGACGTTCGAGGCCAGGGTACAGCGCACCAGGTGTTCAGGGGGTCGTTTCCTACGCAAAATTCTGATTAAGCGGCCCAAAAACCCCTTATAACGATTTTCGGTTCACCTTTTTCGATTTTGTTTGGAAAACCCTCGGAGACGATGTTTAAGCGCAGGTTCCGGTGCACCAGGTGGTGGAAGGGTCGTTTTTGACGTAAAATTGTGATTTCGCGTCTCAAAAAACACGCCACCAATAATTTCCGGGCTGTTCTTGTCGATATTGTCAAGAAAGTTCTCGGGGATGACGTCCAGTTCGAGGTTCGGGTGCACCAGGTGTCCGGGGGGTTCGTCAATGCCGTATTTGAATTCAGCCACCCGAAAAACCCCCGGGCGCCGAGTTTCCTCCTTCCCGCTAGAAATTCGGGAGAGCCTCACGGAGAAGAGGTTCGAGGCCAGGGTACGGCGCACCAGGTGTTCAGAGGGACGTTTCCCACGCAAAATTCTGATTAAGCGGCCCCAAAAACCCCTTATAACGATTTTCGGTCCACCTTTTTCGATTTTGTTTGGAAAACCCTCGGAGACGATGTTCAAGCGCAGGTTGCGGTGCACCAGGTGGTGGGAATGTCGTTTTCGACGTGAAATCGTGATTTCGCGCCTCAAAAAACACGCCTCCAATAATTTCCGGGCTGTTTTTGTCGATATTGTCAAGAAAGTTCTCGGGGATGATGTCCAGGTCGAGGTTAGGGGGCACCAGGTGTCCAGGGGGTGTTCGCCGATGCCATATTTGAATTCAGCCACCCGAAAAACCCCCGGGCGCGGAGTTTTTCTCGTTCCCCTCGTGATTTATTGGAGAGTCCCACGGAGACGAAATTCATCGGCGTTCCTGAGCCCCAGGTGTCTGAAAGTATATTTGTATTTGCTGGACACATTTTTAATACCTGAATTAGATGACCTGTCTTTGGACCAAATGCGATATGTCGAAAAACTGTATATTTTAGTCAAGTCTACAAATTGATAATCTAGGCGCAGCAAGTATTTTTTTCCACAGACACTTTTCGACCGAAAACTCTTTTTGTATGCTGTGCAAAAGTTTCATCTGTTTCACAAAGAAATCTGTTTATTTCATTTCGACTAAATACTCAAGTTTATTCACGATATTTACCAGTTGAACACAGCAGCCATAAAGGATTTGGTCAAATTCAAAACAAACGTAAACATTAAATATAAACAGTGTTGTCATATTTACTGAAAAATGCTGAGTTACAAAAACTTGAAGTTTTGTATATTGTCTATTGTCTAAGATTAAATTAATCGTTTTTTTTTACATTTGCCTTAATTATATAAAGGTAGTAAAGGACATTAAAGAACCACAAAAACATTTAAGTAATTGGTTGATTATTACGACATGGCAACATCTGTGGATTTTCAAAAAATTAACTTTTCATTATTTATAACACGAATATAATAGACGTACCTATGGCAACAGAAAATCTCAGCTAAACACCAATGCTAAATGATAGTCGGAAAGATCTAAGCAATTAACAGAGCAAACAATAACTTGAGACGTTTTTTACAAAAACAGCCATGGTCCAAATTTGTGTTTTGTGGTAAACAAAATTTTTATTTTGAATATTATAAATATTTCATAGGAGGCTTAGTAGTTTAGATTTTATCGATTTCTTAACTATCTAACGACCTAATTTATCATATTTATCAAGCAAAAATAAATAAAAGGGTTGATCTTATGAACTTTGCCTGTTTTTGTCAGAAATTAATTAAGAAAATAAACAGCAACAGGTAAAAACTTTATTAATCATCTTGCAAACTAGGTACTAAAAATATTACGGCACTAAAATTAAATATCCTACTATTCAGCACCACTGCTGTTGTCGTCGCAGGTTTTGATAATACCGAACATTTTCAGGATTTAGCAGGCACTTAGCCATATTCCCAAGAAAAGCTAGCTTCTGAGGTTTTGTTTAATTGGAATTTTTCCGGTATAACGGAGGCAGTGTCAAAAAGAAGTATTTCCCTATTTCGAACGTGAACAGTTTCCCATGATACAGTATGAACGGGTTTACACTGGATGTAGTTTTGATAAGTAATTATTTTAAAGACTCTCACTCCTTTTATTTTCATACATGGCTTTGGATTAGAGAACACCGCTATGTTTATTTTTCTTTATAGCCATTTTTTTCACACATCTTGCTTTCTTTCTTTTCCAGTTTGTTATGGCATTTTCATCACAAAACTGTATGCTTACGTTCTCCATAATATCTGCATCTATAGAGTAGGGAGGGTGAGTGTAGGCTCACAGCACTTAGGCCACATGTGACCCATTGTACAACCTCCCGAGGAGTTGTCCTCCTAGGTCATCGTCCATCCTGTCCTTCTCAGGAAGGTGGACAGGTCAGTAGGAGACATCTCCTTTATATCGGCAGGTGTAGTCCAAGACTCACCGAACACACACTCTCTTATCGACGATAACTCCGGACACTCGCATAAGACATGCCTGACAGTTTCATCTTCCTGTTCACACATCCTGCATAGAGGTGTGTCCACTAGCTCCATAGTATGGAGGTGTTTCCTTAGTTGACAGTGGCCAGTCAGAAATCCTACTGTTAAACGTAGGTTTTTCCTGGTCATCGTCAAATATTTCTTCGGCGCCAGCTTTCCAGGGTCGCCCAGAGTGATCCTGGCAATACTGCATCCTTTGATTCCATCCCATCCCATCTCTTAAGGGATTGAGCATGGGTGTAACGTTTGGCTAGTTCCGCAATTGTCGAAGTCGTTAGGCCGTAGGTGTCACTGAGTCCTAGAATTTTTAGTTCAGCGGCTTCCCTGGCTAAAGAATCGGCAATGCGATTTCCTTTACTCCTGTCGTGCCCTTTAACCCACCTCAGCATAGTATTGTTATCTGCCCAGGCGTTAGCTAAATATTGGTGGCACTCTAGTACTAGCCTCGATATTACACGTTGTCTGTTCAAGGCTAATAGGGATTGTCTAGTGTCAGTGCAGATTGTTATGTTTTTGCCAGAAATTCCTTTTTTGGGTAGTTCTTTTGTGGCAATTGAGATACCAGCCAGTTCTGTTTGAACCACGCTGGTATTGTTTCCCATTCCCCACTTAATCCTTAGGCTTAGTGCTCTCGAGTAAACTCCACATCCCTTTCATTTTTGAACTATCTGTATATATGCGTATTGCATTTCCAGCATATGGCTCTGTGTTCTGTTTTATTTGTATTTTGTAGGGTTTATTAAACAAAAACCTGGGTTCAATTGCATCATTGGCTGCCTGCAGCAAAGGTAGCGCAGTAAGCGCTTCCTGCCATAAGCTTAACCTCAATTGGCCCACTCCTACTTCGGGGTTTACACCAGCCATGCGCAATCGTACCATGGCCATTAACGCAACCTCCTTGACGTACAGGTCCAGAGGGGTCAGACCAGTAATTAGTTCCATTGCTGCGGTTGGTGTTGTTCTCCATAATAATTTTATTATGTCATCGTAACATCAACAATTAACACAAACCAAAAACTGACCTAAAATTATATTACAGGTCAAATTCTCTCAGCGCCACCCACAGAATTTCTGGCAAAACAACCATTGTCCTGCAATATGGCGGCTGTTTTTATAGGGCATTTCCACGACAGTTGACAGTTGACAATACCCCTGAGGGAAAAAAATAAACACGATCAATAATTATCAAACAACAAACAACTATTAACCTCTATTATATATTATTAAATATGCAAGTTCAACAATTGAAATAACTTTAAAAAAAACATTTAAGCAAAACCAACTAAACTCAAACACGATCTATCATTATAAATCAGCATAACCTCACTATTAAGTACCACGTGTTTGTTTATAGTTTTAGCAATCAAATATTGTCGAGCATTAAATTAGGTAAATGAGCCAAAAGATAATTGCCGAAAAGTAATGGTTGTAGGAGAATAGAAAAGACAAAGAGGAAGAATAAGGAGGCTTTGGATTGACCCAATGAAAATATAAAAAGATTACGAAAAAATTGGTTGAAAAAATTTCTCTATCGGTTCTGAAAAGGAATCAGTGATAAACATTTGGAAGATAATTAAATTGTTACTATTATTCATAAACACTAATTATTTATAAAATCGACGATTCCCTAACAGAACAAAAATATCGAAATTGGTTTTTGAAAGAAGATAATCGAAAAATAAATTTATTGATATTTCTATTTGAAAAACCGTAATAATTAAATTCAAGAACTTGTAAGTTTGACATTCATATTCGAAATGGAAAAAAGTTCTTGGAATTTAATTAATATTTCTTTTAAACAACTTGATATGATACCACGCTGCAAAGAAATTCAAAGGTTACAAAATACTATATTATTTACATTTATATCGGAATTTTAGCACCATTTTAAAGAACTCTTTGTAAGTATGAAAATAAATTGAGATTAGACCTAATGCCAGCAATTTAATAATTATAAAAATCATCTATATTCAATAATTTACCTAAGTTTAAAATTATATTTTCTTTTTTTAAGAAGGTAATAAATATAATGGGAATTTCCTTTCAGACTATCAGTAATTTCACTTATTAAGAAATATGTAAGCTGCTAATATTGATGTATGTAGTATCTACCCCTCAGTAGTGTGTGGACGACTTTATCTACTTGAATAAAATTTTCAAGGGAGTAGGGATAGCTGGTAGCTCGAGTATGGCGCCATCTCCTAACTGAAGAGCTGTGACCAGAAGCTTCTATATATCCTCTTACTTTCACGTAAATATAACAGATAGCGCAGGTAGTCACTGTTTTTGAAAAAATTTTGATGAGTTTTTGAGAGTTGTGTTGAAATTCGTTGCGACGGAAAAGTAACAATTTTGGAAGTGAAAGGAAAATTGACACAAAAGGCAGTTAATGACATAATTATACAATATATAGTTATGGATTTAGAGGTAGTTCGGGTTAATATGAAATAATGTCGCGTTGGAAAAATTCACGATAAGTAAATGATTTTTTAATTGAGAGAATTATTGATTAAGTTATGTCATATTTCGGAAGAGACGAGTAAAGTTAAATTGTGAATATGAATATATTATATATCTAGCTATAAAATTGTTTAATATGATCCCGTATAAAGGAAGAAATTAAAATGAAGAGAATTTTTTTTGAAATCGTAGAAAGAATTTTAATCAGTAAGTATCAAAATAAAAGTAAGAAAAAGATTTCTCAAGAAAACAAGTAAAAAAATCAGAATCTTTTTTGGTGATAAGAGAAAAACATTTTAATGGGGATAAAATAAAATTTTAATAAGAGAGAAGAAAATTATTAAATTAAATAGATAAAAAAGTTTTCTTTAAGAAATAGGAAATGTACATAATATGAATGATAAATAATTGACAGTGCTTCCTGGTGTGAAGCAATATGCAATATATTTTTCAAATTAACAGAATTTTAGTAATATTTCATTTTTATAGGCAAAATTTCAAGAATTTGAAGAATGGGAAACAAGAGGATCAGTGGATTTTTTTTGATGTGAGTGTTTGTTTCGGTTAATAAGCAGAAAACAATCACCATATTCGCAGATAATAGCCCTATTCATCTTGTTTTTTTCATTGAACTCGATAGTGAAAGTGGCGTTCATTCGAACTAATGAGGCTTACATGTGTCATGGGCTAACGGTCTATAAGTCAATGGATAAATGCATCAAGCACCTCTTCAAAAAAATATCAATCACTGGTAACTTCAAAAAATTATCAACCCAACTAGGGGTGGAGTTAAGTAAATTTAATTTATTTAATTATAATAACTATATCTTCTGTAAGTTTCTTGAGGCACTACTTATTCTTTTTTTTTCTCTTATTCTTTTGGAAATCAAAACCACAATATTGTTTTTTATTTTTTATTTCGACGTTTCGGTAGCGTTCCAGCTACCGTTGTCAAGATTAACTAGTAATAAAATTAATAAAATAATTTTTGGTCCCTATCTGACACAACGAAAAAATATGACAACTCGACAATCAATAATATTATTGATTGTTTAGTTGTTATGTCAATAATATTATTGATTGTCGAGTTGTCATATTTTTTCGTTGTGTCAGATAGGGACCAACAATTATTTTATTAATTTTATCACTATACCTAATTTAAAAACCAGGAGGAGTGATTTGAATTTAAGTTGGCAATTCTGTAGACCTCCGATTGGTCAGATTCAGCCCAGTTTCACACAACACTTTTTAATATTGACATCAGCTGATAGTTTTCATTTTTGATACTTCTGACAGATAAATAAATAAATATTGGATGAAAAACCAAAAATATTCTGAAGCAGTGGGTACATTATTACTTTACATTTTTTTTAAATTAGTAAAGTCGGTTTAGCGAGTATTAAGGGAATACTGAAGTAGAGGAACATTATATAATATGCAGAAAATATTGGTGGAATACCAGGACTTTTGAAAAATTGTGATGAGTGAATAAAAAATGTCGTTCGAAGAACAAAAATGTTATCTGTGCTGGACAAAATTTTGCAAGCTTCAAAGAAACGTTCAGACTTTCTTGAAACAAATTAAATTTATCTGTGTCACCTTTTGACGAGTCAAATGTAGGTACTATTTATTTGTTATATACATATTTGGGAAGAAATCGTCAAAGTTCATCGGAAGAACATGCCATGGAAGATATAAAACAATATAGAAAAGAATGGGTTTGGTAGAAAATACATTATTGGTTTTTGAAGTTAAAAAAAAGGAAGAAGGTATTTTAGAAGTATTTGAAAAATGGTTTATTACACTTAATCCGCGGCAACATAAAGATACCTGTTTGTAATGTTTAAATTAATACTGCATATTGTTCTACAATGCTATTAATTTTGTAGTATTGTTATTGCTAGAACATATTTTCAATTGTCATATTCTTTTCAATTTAATTGGAATAAATATAATTAAAGTAACTTGACTATCTGTTATTCTCCACCATCAACAATAACCATAATTTGTTTGTTGTCGATGTGAATCTGAATCTTGAATAAGAAACGAAACAGGAAAAAGTCTTACATTTTGTTTAATGTGTAGGTACATCTGAAAAATATACTGCAAATAAGAGTAGAAATCGACTTATGACTAATGTCTTTGCTATCAAGGCATATTTAATATATTTGGCACAAGACTGTTGACTACACCCTTTAGTAACTAATCTGGTAACTTTTAGTGGTGTGATTAAGGCTTTTCAAATTACTCCTCCTGGTTTTTAAATGAACTATAGTTAATCTTGACAACGGTAGCTGGAACGCTACCGAAACGTCGAAATAAAAAATAAAAAACAATATTGTGGTTTGATTCCCAAAAAATGAGAGAAAAAAAAGAATCGTTAACTATGTTTATTGAAAAAAATGTCTAGCGAAGATAGAAATATATATATTCCTCTCAAATTAGCTGGTCTGAGGGGTAGTTCTTTTCCTTTTATTAATAGTATTAAAAAAATATGTTTTTTTTATTGGTGAACCATTTTACCTATTTAAAGCAGGCCTCAGCGTGTTTAAATCGAACTTTTTAGCACGCGCGTGTTTTAAAGTTACCGTGGCAACATCAACAACTCGAGAAACGAAGTCTAAATCTATGGTCTAAATCATGTCTAAATGTCAATTTTTTTTATTATTGATCTGACAGGAGTAGTTTGTAACGTCAAAACTTTTATTCAAACGATATTTAACAATGTCAAATTTATAAATTAAAATGGAAAGTGCCGTTGGTATTGTTTGAAATATTAATATTTCGATTTTTCAAATCTTAGGAAATGGTATTTAAATTAATACTATTGACATTCACAGAACTCAATAAGGTTGAACTTCCATCAAAATACAAATTAGTTTATGTTTTTCTCATTTCCATGACAACGCAAGGTGTACATCATATACGTCACGAATTCAACCATTTGACATTTAGTTGACGTTTCCATCTATGATTTCCATTTCTTGTTGTTGTAGTAGTTATAGACCGGTATTTATAATTTCAAAGTGCACCAATAAAAAAAAATATCGTAAAGTATTCGTGGATAACTGGTCTTTAAAACACTTGCTCTATTTCGCGCGTGTTTTAAAGACCTTAATATCCACTTATACTTTAATATACTATTATTAATTTTATTACTAGTTAATCTTGACAACGGTAGCTGGAACGCTACCGAAACTTCGAAATAAAAAATAAAAAACAATATTGTGGTTTGATTCCCAAAAAAATGAGAGAAAAAAAAAAGAATCATTAACTATGTTCATTGAAAAAAATGTCTGGCGAAGATAGAAATATATATATGCCTCTCAAACTAGCTGGTCTGAGGGGTAGTTATTTTCCTTTTATTAATAGTTTAAAAAAAAGATGTTTTTTCACGTTCGGGAGTAGAAATCAGTTTCTATGACATCAAAATTAAAACAGAAGTAGTCGATTATTCCCAAGGGAGTATAATGCTTCCAAGGGAGTTCTTATTATTGAGAACGTTTTTCATGCAAAAAAGATAGCATTGAAATTGTTTATTGACATATAAATTAAATGTTACATTTGTACAATTTTCAAAATTAATTTTAGCTTACACTCACAGTTTTTGTGATTGCGCTAGTAGTGGTGCCTACCAAACTAGCACCTTAATTTGACAATTATTTTTGTTTGTTTACTACTAAATAAATGCTCAAATCCGAATACAATAATTCTGGTGTTACTTACTTCATAATGACAAAATATCTGTTTTTAAGTTAATGAGACCGTGGAAAAAATAGCATATACCATTCGGTAGAAATGCTTTTTTGTCCTCAGTGTATTGTAGCCCTCGGGCTTCAAATTGCACCTCTGCCAAAATAACGCATTTCTCTTCCTTATAGTATAATAATAATATAATAATTTTGTTACCTATTATTTATTTAAAATAATAGGCAAAATAAATTGCAACGGCGACTCAATGTGGAGAGCACCTCAGGTGTGAATTCGGAGACCAAACTGATATCAGTTCAGGGAGTAGTCTTACCGGTTCGCGGGTGATCCTACTTTATTTAAGTTATTGAAGTTATATTGGAGTTAATGAGATAATAAATGAAGTTAAGAAACCAAATCAATTTAATAGGTTAATAAATCAAGTTGAGGAATATATTTAAAGTTAATTAAGAAAGGTACAGTTGGCAGAAGCAAACGTGAGCCCTGGTGGGCGTGTTCATGTCGCTGTAGTTTTTTTTTTGTAGTAACAATTCGATATTTTGAATCGATAACCAAATATCGATACCATAAATGTCAACTGTTAAGATATATGTAAACAAAGTCAAAATTGCTAAAAATGTAACTATAAAAATTAATGAAAAAATTTATATTGGACCAAAACTAAAACTACCGATTGCCCTAAATGTCTATATTTTCAAATTACATGACTGTATTAATGTTTTGAAAAAGAAGGGTCAAGTTTCTATGGAAAGCAACAAAATATGAACTGGTTATAGTCCAGTGTTGCCGATGCAAAAATGAAAATTACCCGAACTTACTATTAAAATTATCAGAATTTGTCAAAATTACCAAAAGGACACATTGGTTATCTAAATAAAGTCTTCGGCCCGTCAATATGGAAAATCCCCAAAAACAATAGATAATCATCTTCGCATTGACAACACCGATACAGAATGAATGAAATGATGTATTTTGATGAAATCACTCAGTCATATTATTTCGATTATATTTAACAATTACTAATGGACAATCGTTAACATTGGCTCTTGATTGGCTGCTTGCTTTATTTTAGTTCGCATATTTTCCGGGGCTCATGTTTGGTTCTGACAACTGTAAGTGGGCGCCACCCTGAATAATATTAGTCGACTTGTTCTTCACCTCACAACTATTTATCAACAAACCTGGAAATGCTGGAAGGGAAGGAATATGAACAAAGTTGTTAAATTTACAAGTTGTATAATGATTTTAAAACTAATATCACAGTGAATGAATGAATAAATGAAAAAAATGTTGTTGTTTGTTGAAGCAATCACGTTGTTTTACTTTCCTTGGTTTCTTCGGTCAGGTCTTAGGTATTTGAGGTTAATCCATGGAAATTCAGTTCATAGTACTTCATATAAAGCTCTTCGTCCGAAATGTCCGGTACAAAATGTCAGGTACAAGATGGCAGGTACAGAATGTCACGTACAAAATGGCAGGTCTCGATCATCGAGACGAGAAATTAACAAACTCTTGTCTCAAAGTTTTTCTTGAAGCCAATTTCTCGATCTCGATTCGAGATTCTTGAAATTTCGAAAGTCTCAATGTTATTATAGTTTATATCTACATATGTATACAGGGTTTATTTAAATAACACCAATAAAATTTAAGATGGGAATCAAGGTGGTTATTCGGAAGAATTTTTTTTGAAACAACCTGTCCCCAAAAAGTTATCTACACCCTTGCGAAAATAAAAAAAATGGTTTTTCTTTTTTATTTTCCTTGTATATTTAACTAAACACACGAAATTTTGTAAATATTATATGTCAATAAAACTACACATTTAAAATTTTTTTTTCCTGAAGTATGCTTAGGGTTGAAATCGCCAACTAAAAAATGTTTTCTTATATTTCAGTTTTTTTAGATAAAAAGCATGGGTGAAAAGCCCAATTCATTTACTAACTTTTTATTTCTAGAAGTTTTTTTCGAAAACGATAAAAAAAATGTATTACAATCTCATGTTAAACAGCATTTTATTGAACAACAATCAACCAAATTATGATTTTACTAGATAGGCTAATACTTAACAATTAAAACAAAAGTAAGCAAACAATGAACAAAAACCTGTCGAATGTTTCGTTTTATTCGTTTTATTGACAAATAATATTTACCAAATTACGTGGCTTTAGCTTAAAATACAGTTGTTAGTTATTGCAACATTCACATTTTACGAGATCGGAGAAATATCGAAAAAAATTCTTGATCTCGGAAAATCTGGAAGTGCAACTCTCGATTTCGTCTTGGAACGACTAGACGAGAAATCTCTAATTTCGAGAGATTAGTGAAACCATTGAATATTCGGGTTTCTATCAACGAAGAGTAGACCATTTTTATATCTAAATCTAAAGTTATACCGTGATATCGTTATAAATACCAAATTCACTGTAATCTGGATCCCATTTTTATAATTTTTTCTCTTATTTTTTGGGAATCAAAGCACAATAAAGTTTTTTATTTCTTTTCATTTCGACGTTTCGGTAGCGTTCCAGCTACCGTTGTAAAGATTAACTAAGGATTAAATAATTTTTGGTCCCTATCTGACACAACGAAAAAAATATGACAACTAGACAATCAATAATATTTTGAAGTTTAAGACTACAAAACCTTGTTGTCAAATTTTATTAAGGTCCATTCATAGTAGATCACATCTCTGGTAAAATGTGATATAAAATATTTTATTTTATGACATTCTAACGATATGATAGTCTACTAGAAATGGAATCCAGTGAAGTGCACGTTCCAGGAACGGTTTTTATTGGGATAGCGCTTTTTTTCGCTTATTTTGGAAATGTTGTTAATAAAACGCGTTTGTTGTTACTTTTTTGTGTATGATTATTTTTGTTTTCAAAACATGTATAACTCAGTTTGGTGATTTTATGTATTGAAGTGTGTATCGATTAACAACTATTCCAATGATAAATCATAAGAAAACCTGGATAAAAACTTATGATTTTATCCTGATAACGCAGGTAATTGATTATTGGAAATTTCTTTTTCTAGCATTGGTACAGAGGTTATGTGGATCGACGCATAACCATATACACCGACAGTCAGGCAGCAATCAAAGCCCTGAGTGGATATACTATCAACTCGGGACTTGCTGACGAATGTCGAGAACGACTTGCTGATCTTGCAAGTCAGAACGCAGTGCGGCTAGAATGGATTCCGGCCCACTCTGGTTTTGAAGGCAACGAAATGGCGGATGTACTGGCTGCGGAAGGGGCGGCAGCTCCTTTCTGCGGCCCGGGCCCGACCCTCGGCCTAACAAAACAAACGATACGCAAGGAGACGAGGAAGTGGCTGAGGAACCAACACCTCGCTCATTGGATTGCCCTGCAGGGTCCTAGACAATCCAAACTCCTACTGAAGGGATGGACTGATGGACACGCTGGGGCAGCTATTGAACTACCAAGGAGTAGGTTGAGGAAGATAGCAGGACTCCTAACAGGGCACTGCTGTATGAGGAAGCACCTCTACAATCTAGGAGTAGAGGAAAGTTCCTTATGTAGGGGTTGCGGCATGACTGATGAAACGTCAGTTCATGTTCTCTTAGAGTGTCCACACTGGGCTGTATTACGCAGGCGAATCTTCGGAGTCACTGTCATGGCTCCTGGGGACACAAGCAGGCATCCACTGAAAAAGGTTGTGGCCTTTATTGAAGGGCTCGGCTTCATGGATGACTAGGTAGCAGGAATGGCACAATGGGCCCGCCAGTGGCCTCAGTGCCGGAACCGTGACTTTAGTTTGGCTAGGTCAAGGCTCGCCTGCACATTCTGTAGTAGTAGTAGTAGTAGCATTGGTAACCAAATTTGACTACATTCGGCTGAAATACTAGCTACACATTTATCTGCATTTAGTTGTATTGAAGCACTTTCTTTGATTTTTCGTCTTTTATTATTGGGCTCTTTCAATATTATTTTTGTCGAATCCCATTGAATTTTATGCCCCTTTTCCCAAGCATGTTTACAAATACCTGACTTAAAGAACTCCCTATCTTTGATATATTTTTTATGTTCATTTATTCGGACTTTCAATGGTCTAGATGTTTCACCTGAAAAAAATTTGTCGCATTCACAAGATATCTGATATATGCAGTTTTTTGAAGATTGTTCTTCATTTTTTGGTTTTGTTTTTGTTAGTATAGATCTCAACGTATTGTTAGATTTGAAGCTAGTTCGAATATTGAATTGATTACCAATTTTCTTAATTCTTTCCGATAAACCCTTAACATACGGTATTGTCAAGTTTTTAAAAATTATGTTAGCTGAATTATTAATATTATTGTTATTATTATGGGGTATTAACAATGAGCCCTTCTCTATATTCTTAATTTATTTATTTACAAACTCTGCCGGGTAATTATTGGCATTTAAAACATTTTTTAGTAGAGTTTTCTCCTTTGTAAAATGATTATCATTAGAACAAATGATTCTGGTCCTATCGTATAAAGATTTTACTACCCCTTTTTTAACGCTTATAGCATGATTTGATTCAAAATTCAAATACCTATTAGTGTGTGTTGGCTTACGATAAACACTTGTTTCATACCCTGTAGGTGTTTTATTAATAAGAACATCTAAAAATGGCAAAACATTGTTATTTTCAATTTCAAATTTTATAGATTTTTCTCCTTCATTTATATACGTTAAGAAATCATTCAGAGATACTAAGTCATAAGGCCATATTGCAAAAATGTCGTCTACATATCTCCACCAGACAATTGGTTTTAATTTTTGATTATTTACTATTATGGCTTCAAAATGTTCCATGTAAATATTCGATAGAATTGGTGAGAGGCAAGAGCCCATGGCAAGACCAAAATTCTGTTCGTAAAAATCATTATTGAACCGAAAATATGTTTTTGTTATACATAATTTTAATAAATCTATTGCTGCATGGAGAATTAATAGTGCTACAAATTGGTCGTAATGGTATGTTTTGCTTATGAATTTTTGGTAAACCATAAAAATGTGGTGGTTTACTGTATTTAGGTGTTAACATTGTTCTTTCACGATTAGCAAATTCGTTCTGAATTTGAAAAGTGTCTTATAAATTTTGTTTTCAATTGATTTGGTAGGATCATTTGGTAGCTTAGTATAAGGACCATTTATTAATAAATCCATTACGTGTTTTTTCAATTAATACATAATAATTGAGACAATAATTAATTTTCCATGTCGTATTCGACTTTCATTTTCTTGTCTGACCATATCTCCCTGTATAAAATCATATTCGTATTATCAGCAAAACTGTACATGGTTCCAGTAATGTCCAAGGTAAGTAAATTATTGTTTTGAAATAAGCTTAAACAATCATCTATTTTTCTGTCATTTTTTTCTATTTTTTATTTGTCTTATGATGTGGTTCACTCAACACTTGGCTTTTAAATGCACACGTCCTCTCAAATATTATAAACTGCTCTACCTATTTTTTCACAAACACACCCACCTATTTTATTATTCTAAATATTAGATATAAAAAACATTTAACCCTTCTGTGTACAAATTTCCGGTTAGTAGATTTGGTTTCAATAGTAAAACCATTGAAGTCTCTTCTCACGATAGAAATAAAGGCTTTTAAATCAACCATGAGCGTAGATTTTGTAGGACTAAAGTGCCTCACGATTTTATTTTCTTACATTTCCTGAACTTGTTTGACTATGATACTGCTCAACAATTGAAGTGGATAATATAAAAATTTCTGAATTTTCTTTGTAACTGTTTGAAAGAAAGAACGTTATTTACGTGAAATGAAAGTTTATTAAGAGAATAACAAAAGCGGCCCAAAAAACAAATACTAAATAGAGAAAAATGTAAGATTAAGTTCCTCCATAATGCTATTTACAACGGCTGTTTGTGAAAATAAACAAGAACAAGACCAAAACCAAGACCGAGAATGCAAGACCAAGACCAAGACTACAAGTAATTGAGCAAGAACAAGTCCAAGAGCGGACAAGCAAGACCGAGACCGTTAGCAAGACTGTCTTGGTATCGGTCTAGGTTCTTGATTTGCTCATCACAAGTAAAGTTCGACTATAAGGATGGGAAAGATAATTATACAAATTACTTTAGTGTCCCAAAAAAAATTGAAGCACTGTATCATTTGGAAAACTAGTATTTCATATCTTAATTATTTTTTATGCCAATAAAAATTAAAGTATCTGATATTTACTGTACGAAATTAGCTCTGACATACGCTTTGCTCAAGATCGACACCTCAACCTAATATTTCTTAAATTATGAAATCAAACAATTTTATTTTGTTAAATCTACATTATATTTAACCTTAAAGTTGTGACGCGTTTCGCTAACACAGTAGCTTTTTCAAATGAATGGAGGTATAATGAGAAATTTTCAATTTATACAGTGCCTTAATACTAAATTATACGGATATTTAACAATAAAATTATAATCTATTTACAAGAAAATGGAATGAATTTGTCTAAATATGGAATTAACTAAAGTATTAAACAAGTTTACCTGGAAACTCATTCACAACAATACTACAGGAACCTTTCTAGGTAAAAAGGTTTAATAAGGGAGAATTGTTAATATCAAGTTGGTCGTTAAGAAGCTTACCTGAATATTTGTTTTTATTTCTCTCTAGGGCTTCTAAAAGATTTAATTTGAAGGATTTAGGTTCTATATGCAAAATTTCAAAATTTGAATCGAAAGAGTGTTGGTTTGCTAATAAATGATTTGAATAGTTGGAATCTGATTTTTGGTTGTCATAACTACGTTTGTGTTCTGAAATTCTAGTTTTAAAATTCCTAAAAGTTCTACCTATATAAATTATATCACAGTCGTCATTACCACATTCTAATTTATAAACTGCTGATTTATTTAGTTTTGAAGATTTGGATTTGTTGTTTTTAATGAATTTGGATAAATTGTTGTCGGTTTTGAAGCAAATATTCAAGTCTAAAGTTTCTAAAAATGATTTTATTTTTGAGGATGGTATTCCAAAGTAAGTTAAGCTTTTAAATTGGTTATTTTTGTTTTTATCAGAAATACTTGTTCTAGAGTATTTCTTATTTTAAACATTTGATGTTTTTGCAGTTGATTCATTGATTGTAATTAGTACAGCTCGACCAGTGCTTGGTTGCACTGTTAATGTAAAGAGACCAGTAGATCGTATCAGACTAGGTCCTTCTTGGAGAAATCCTCCCTTGCATGTTCTTGAGCCAGAAGTCTATATCCCTGCCCCGGCCTTGAAACTCGTACACCATATTATTCACAGTAGTGAGTGTATTTGAAATAATTTGTTCTTTTTCGTTTACAGTAATACTTTTAGAAGAGTCAAGCTTTGAATTAGCTTTTCACATTTTTGATTTATATAAACTTGTCGGCGACTGCTGGCCGATTATCTGGTAATTCTATTCAGGTAAATAAGCTCAGCCGCTTCAATTTTCATGACATATTATTATTTGAGGAATATCACTAGCCAGAATATCACTTGCCCCAAGTACATGTTGATTTGATAACAAGTAATGGTCCTTGCCCTCACAATAAATGATTAACTTGTTCTTGAAAAGTTTCTTACGGGCTCTGTATTGTTGAAATTGAATGTATTTATCGATTTAAAAAAATGTTTGGTTTTAGGATCTGCCGAGAAGAGAAAATATTATACCATACTTTTGGGTCGCCTTTTAATTGAGAAAATTATAAATACGCTGCTGCGTTTACATCTGCCAAATTTTTAATTATTCGTACAAAAAAATTAATTCAATAAAACTGTATTATTATTTTTATATGCGATTCTTCATAGGTAATAATTACAGTATATATAAATAAAACACACAACTATTACTAAAACAAATCACAAAAAAGTATCTACTTCCAGTAGTTGAAACTGGAATCTTTTTTGCCTACGGCATTTTTTATCAAATGCTTACCAAATCTTCGCAGTTCTTCAATTTTGGTATATTACCGTGGATTCCAAGGCATTAATTGTTACTGTACCTTTTAAAACTTTTTCTGCTCATTTAGGTTCAACACAACTTTTTTTGAATACCTTACCGGAAAACCAACCACATGAACACCAAAAGTGGTGCGGAAAGTATTGTTTAGCAGCGGCGGTAAATTTATAACGATTTTTGAAGTTGTTCCCTATCTTTCACTAGATTAATTTGACGTTTCACATAATTTTTTCAATTTAACGTCAGTGTATCTCAAAGTTTTTTCTTATATTTTTCTTTTTTTTTTGGTTTATTCGGTAGGCGAAAAAACAGTTGTGTGTCACATAAGGAAACATTTTATCAACTCTTAAATATCAGATGCTCTTGCTTCGCTACGCTCGCTCGTGCTAATAGTATTGGGATGCTAAAGTTCATGTTCTGTCCTTGTGACACAATATACTATATTTCAATCTGATTCATAAAATACTTCAACCTAGAATTTTAACTCCTATGTTGTCAGCAGTGACTACTGTTTTAACTGCCATCTGAAGTCTGGCCGCAGGAACTATAAAATTCAGCGGGAATTTTAAATATCAAGTTGATGGAGAATTTTATCTTTTTGAAAAATAAATCGACTGTTTACCTAAAGAGCACAAAATTCAGCTGCTTAGAAAAATATATAAATTATAACTGATAATATTTCGCCAAATCTTGCATCAGAGCTGAACATAAGAGAATATTTGGCAAACTCTTGTTGATGCAAGATTTGGTGAAATACTATCAGTTATAATTTATATGTTTTCATGAAAGCTGCATTTTGTGTTCTTTTGGTAAAAAGTCAATTTATTTCTAAAAAACTTGTGCAGCAGAGTAACAGTTAAAGCAACATAATGCAACATTTTTGCAGAAGGTAAAGTTTGCAATATATAATTTGTGTGTCTAGGAAAAAGTATATGGTGAACGACGAATACTTTAAATAAAAAGACTTTGGGAATTACATATTTATTTAGTGATAATAACAACATTTTTAACACACTTACCTATACATAACACACAACATACCATATACCCAACTAGATTATTTCCCAATATTCTGCTATTTTCATTACTAAAATATAAGTATTTTGTGTTATTTTTTTATCCATGTCTAGCATCTAGTTCTAAGCAATTCAACAAGGAGGGTTACGTATGAAGTACCTTTACTCATTTCTATAGTGTCTTTTCCTTTGAAAGCGTTTTTTTTAGAACAAAATTTGATATAGCTGCTTCCATTATTGGATCAACAAATGCTGATTCCTTGTTAGTATTCATGAATTTTGGAAATTCCATATCATCTCCTCTTGAAATAGTATTAGGTTACTTTTTTACACCATAAAAGGAGAATCCTAATTATTAATTAACCTATAAACTTGCACCTAATAGTAAATTTAGGTAATTACCTGGAATGAATAAAGTGAGAACAGCTTTTCTTTTCAGCCTCTTTTTACTGGTACTTTAGAGTCATCACTAAAGTGTCTAACACAAACACGGGAATTTTGGTATATTTGCTTTGAAGGCATGCAGTGTAACTTCACATTATTAATATTTCTCAGCCAGGAGTCAAATACTTCAGGTTCACGTTTCGGAAACCGATGTTAAGCACTCGTTTTGTCTCAGCAAAACGGAACACACCAAAGTTTTTTACGTGGTTTGTTTATTTTTCCTTCCATTTTGACATCTTGACATTACGATTGTGGATGATAAGTGCCCTCTGCAGTTTGGCCGCATCGTAACTTAAAACATTTTATCTCCAATCCCAGTTAGGTTGAAGTATTTTATGATCTGAATGTCATACAGTTTTGAATATTAGTACACCAGCTTTTTCGATGGAACAAATGTGTTTGTTCGGCAACATTAACCTGTTAATACCGCAATACAAACTAAAAATTTTATTTTCAATCACCTTTCGTACTCTAGACTGGAATTCTTATGAATCATCTGAATTTTCAGCTGAAATGGTTTTTCTGCTTTCATATTAAACTCCTTTATTTTCAAATGTCTTTTAACTACGTTTTGTAATTTGTCAAGAATGAAAAATTCATTATTTTAATTTGTCTTTGAACGAGTTTCATATTCACACATTTTTCGTAAGCTATTGGTTTTTCGGTTTTAATTTTTTTGTTATGCTGCTCCGTATTGCTTCGTTCTTGTATAATAATAAAATGTTCAATACGAGGTCCCACCTAAAACAGTAAACATATTATTTTTCTACTTTAGATCACTAAAACTGACTGATGATCTAAAACACAGGTTTGACATTTGCAAAACGTCACTTTAAACACTAAATGTAATATTCCGTGATAATTTTGTAGTTCTGTGTCATTTGATTCTTAAATGACACATTCTGTCATCTTGTGAATATAATTGAAATGATAATCAGCCGTATTCCGTATAATGTATGTTATTTTTAACGATGGTCCGTTATGTTAAAATAACGATCGTATTTAACTATATTGTTAACTGTTCTGTGATTACCTATCAAGCTTCATTAACGATATTGTTAAAATTATATGTTAAAAAAGAAGTAAGTTTTGATTCTCATACATACATCTCATACACCTTCAGTGAATGTAAAAAGAGATGGATTCGGTCCCGTTAGATCCGTCAGAGTATAACCTTTATATAACATACCATCAAAATGCATGACAAGAATTGTCTCTGACAGTCGCTGTCAGAAGTGCATTTTGTACAATATAACGCGAGGAAAGTTTACATTTAAGTGTACTTAATATAATTATAAATGGTAGAACAAGAACGCCTTCCAAAAACAACAAGGCCACAGTATGACATGCTGTTGGAATTTTTAGAAAATCGTCCTATTGTAATAAGGGGGAAGAGCAAACCATGCGAGATTAAAATAATTAACAATTTGTGGGAACAATTTGCTAATAAAATTAATATAAAAAAAACAGGACCATCCAAAAGCAGCCTATTATTCATGTTCGGTTGCAAAAAATTACAAATCACCACGAATATATAGCAAAAACTGATTAGATTTTTGACATTTGTTCCACTTAACGATATCGTTAAGTCATAACAAGCTGTCAAACTGGTCCAGCTATTTTAACGATGATAAAATAACGATTCTCGTTGACATAACTATGAGCATGATGATACAAAATCGGTATTTTTAGACATATCGTTATATTACAGAAATTCACACTTAACGATGGTCGTCAAATAACATAACGTGATACGGAATAGGGCCGAATAATGTCTAGGTCTAGGTTTAAGGTAAAAAACTTCTTTAATCACTCTTTTCGTTGGCAATGCCAATTGGCAAAGCCAGCGACTGTAAAGAGGTCTCCATATCTGTTGAAATTCATTTAGTTTAGTCGCACAATGTTTCCAAAGCGGTACACGATCTATAGATTTATCAAAATAATTATCGTCTAGCTTATTGGTTGCGGTTGCGTCCACATTATTCCGCGATTTGCCAATTGTTATGGCCAACGGCAAATTACGGCATAATTTAGACGCACCTTATGGGCGTTTGCGCGGGAATTTTAAGGGTCGCTTAAAGCATAAGGTTTCCTCAATTACTTACACGGCAGTTTAAGTTCCACTTAAAGTAGCTAAAGTATTACTTAAAGTAAGCCGTCGATATTGGAGGCTTAATAGGTCCTTAAATTTAAAGTTGTTATTTATAGCCTCACTTTTAAACACGTTCGTCACATTCACAGATTATATTATTTCACATTCCAGGCTGATCATGGATATGTTTTTCAAAGAAATTTTTTAGAAGATAATTTAGACGTTCTTGAAATACTGGATTTTGAGTTTCCTATGCAATTTTGTACAATAAGCCATTATTTTGAAGAAATAGACGATTTAAATTTTTTTAAAAGATTTCGGTTGTACCAGGCGACACTTCTTGAAGTTCTTGCCCTAATCTATTACATCTTTGTATTTGTTTGTTAGGCTTAATAAAGCAACTTTTTCCGATGCCGAAATATTTGATGATCGAACGCGCTTGGAAGACGTTTTTTAAGTATTCATCATGTGCTACGATAATTTGATAAACAAGATGGCTTAAGGTTTAGAAATAAAGAAATTTTTCTACACCCACATGTATATTATCCATTTTCTGCGCAGTGTACAGAATGGAAATGTAGACCATATCGGTTGACTGGACAGATATGATCCATGAATCCACCAATCAGCATTTGCGTTTAGTACCCGTCAAGTCATCTGTTTTTCAATTTCAAAGAAACGTCAAATTAGGTTTTCAAAAAAGTCTCTTTTAGAAGCACCGGATCAAGATATTTATGTACAAAAATAATCTTGAATAAAATAATCCGTACAAATTAGCAACAAATACTAAAAACAGAATAAAATGGATATTTAAGTGGACTCCTGACAGACGTCAGTTTTTATGGAATTATGTAATACATTTGACGTTATAGATAGGTATCTAGCATATTCCTCGGTAGTCCAGTAGTAAGCATACCAGACTCTCACGCGGTAGACCAGAGTTCAAATCCCGGTAAGGAAGTTCTTTTTTAAATCCCAATTTTATTTATAAATAATCATTCTGCTCGATAATGATAACGACAGTGGGTAGACGTTTGAAATATTTAGCAGAATATTAATTATTATAGATAATGGTACGGTACCCTTCGCGCGCGATTTCAATTCGCAACATCTAGTTATAACAGCATCGCAGATTTAAAAAAGGAAACCGTAACCTATACAAATTGTACAGTTAAGAACTGTATATTTATCACAAAAAATCAGTGGAAATATAATTGGTAAATAAAAAAAAATTGTTGAAGATTTTTAATTTGAAGTTATAGTTTGATAAAATGTTTTTTTTTCTAGATCCTTTCTTAAGTGTGTCGTAGAAAAAATATACTGTTCGACTCGTGTGGATTGTCCATATCGCACTCGAACGATTGAACACTCCGCACTCCAAACTTCGTCCTCGTGCAATATGGCCATCATATCCACACTAGTTGCACCAACTACTATTTTGCTGCCAAGTGCAAATCGTAACAAACATTTACTACATTTACGTCACAGATTTACGTGATATTTACTTTTTTATAGGTTAGTTTTGGGTCGGGGGGCAAGTGCACTTGTACCAATTTTATTTGAAATGACACGAAAAGTACTAAGCAATGCAACGTTGCCGGTGTGTTCCACCACTTTGCTGAGGGTTTAAGTTCAGTCGGTGCAAATAATTACATTTTAATCATACCTTAATTTTTAAGCATTACTTAATTTAAGTAAAGCTTAAGAAAAGTCCGCGCAAATGGCCATTTTAATACTTCAAAACAAAACTAAGTAATGTCAACATGATGTCATCAACTATCCCGCTTTTTATACTTTTCACCTGTTCCAGGTAGCTCTCGACTTTTCCATTGCAAATTTATATTTTTTGCCGACATTTCTAGACTTTCATGTAAAAGCTTTTTTCTCCAAATGACATTAAAAGCGGCCTTTTAATGACACTCGGCAGGCTTAGAAGTTGTACATTTAATGCCTAGGCAGAAAAAGTCCACTTTTACTGCCTAGGCAGAAAAAGTTCGTTGCTAGGCAACCTTCCAAGTAATAATTTAAATCAAACTCATCACATCTACAAGCCCCAGTGACTGCAACAATAAGTACAACCTAAAATATAAATTGAAAATTAGTTCTTTAATCCATAATAGATCATTTTCAATATATTCCTACCTTCGTACACACACAAATACAGTTCATCTGGAGCATCTGATAAAAATTTCTCGATTTCTTCTCTTTGGAAAACTCGGGATTTTTTTGCATGGAAACCGTCTGACTGGCGTTTCAAAAAATCCCGTAACTTCAGGTATTTTGCCAAATCAATGTTATTTTTTATGTTCAGGGTAGCTTTCAACATCGAATAGGTAGACCATAACGTTGAAGGCTTCATTTTCTTTGAAAGATCGGAAAAATAGACAATCAGCACATTTTCAGAGAAAGATCCTATATTTTTCTTCTGTCTATATTCCATGAATCTGCTGTATGTGAGTTCATATACAGTTCTTGATTTTTCCGGTAAAAGGTTAATTTCCACATCTCGCGCCTGGTCTCTTATCTCAGGTAGTGTTAATTGCATCAATTCATCCTCACTTTGCAGTAAATCCATTTCTAACATGACAACTTTTCAAAATTGACAATGACAAAGTAAACAGTAAACAAACATATTCAACAAACGTCATCAGCGGTAAACATAGTCAAATTTTTTCTGTTCTGTCAGTTAGGGATAAAAATTAATTTCTACTCATTTTTTCTTGACAACGGTAGCTGGAACGCTACCGAAACGTTGAAATAAAGA
Source organism: Galerucella calmariensis (assembly GCA_910591675.1). Lineage (NCBI taxonomy): Eukaryota > Metazoa > Arthropoda > Insecta > Coleoptera > Chrysomelidae > Galerucella > Galerucella calmariensis. Next base: position 23,847 of record CAJUYG010002034.1, read on the forward strand.
ATTTAAAAATATTGTGGTAATTTCCCAAGAAATTAAAAAAAGAATGAATAATATACCACAAGGAACATACAGAAGATATATAGTAACGCAGGGCCCAGTAACCTTTGATAAAATAATTTATGAATATATGAAAAAGTCGATTTTGCGTGGAATTGGAACAAATTTGAAGAAAAATTTATATGTTTCACACGGCAGAAAAGCAGATTGTTTTTATGCCTAGTAAAACAAATAACTATTGTGTAGAAGTTCATAAAGAAAAAAAAGAAGACATACACCTGGAACCATCTAGAACTGTCATCGAAAAGTCTATTGACATAAGGATATGACGAATTGGCTGTTTGAAGTCGTCAACTGCTGGCTTAGTAGTTCTGTCACACTCATTCACTCAATAAGAATAAGATTTAAAAAAATCTGCATTCAACATTCAATAGATAGAAAAATATTTTTTTCTTTTAATTTTCTCCTACACAAACCTTCTCCTGGCAATAACGAAGACTTAAAACAATTTGGTGCAGTCTATCAAAAGTTATGCGCTTACAAAAATTAGATAGATCTACTTATTATTTATATTTTCTATTTCAAATATAAGTTTTGTCAGTATAAAGTTCAAATACACGCCTCTGTCCGTTCTCAAAAGTACATCATGCTATGTGGATGAGTTTAATGGGGTTTTTAATTATATGCATGTCCTTGCATACATTAAACAAGAAGACAGAAGGTGAACCCTCTCATGGCACCAAAAAAATGGGTTCCTTTCGTCTTGAATAAATAGTATTTGTTCCCAGCGTATAAGCTTATTGTTGAATGCACACTAAAAACTTTTTTTTTGATGTTTTTTTTTGTGACAGTTTAGTATTTGTCTATGAAGTAGTCTGATTTATATCTTCCCCCAGGATTATGTTTCAGCATTCAAATGATGTGCATATTAATGCAGTTGGAATACACACTAGGTCGTTTCACTCCCTTGATCTATAAAAAAATTGAATAACAAAATTAATGGACAAATGTAAAACCGGTTGGGCATGGTTAGGCACATTTTTTGTTATTTTGCCAAAACTGGTTTAATATTTTAATATACAAAAGACCTGAGATGGAGTATTGTTTAATTCAAATAAACAGTAATGCTATGTTTGAATGTATCTACTTTAGAAAAATACTTTTTCATCGTATGTCAACGGTCAGCATGTTTCAATTCCGCCATCCATCTCGGCACTTTAGGCAAAATAAGACGTTCTGATTGGTTGCGTTGTATCTACTACTATCTACTGGCAATATGGAAATTAATAAGAGTCACTCTTACTCCCAAAAGATCACGTACCTATCTTCTTTATTTGTAGGTACAAATTAAATTGAACATGCTGGCATTTTTAAAAAGCTAAAGAACCCAGCTTTCGGATGATGTAAAAATATAATTTAATTTAAATAATTTAATTTAAATAAATAATTTAATTTAAATAAATCAAGTAATTTTTTTTGAAAATAGCCAATTTTTTTCCTCGTCCTGTACAACTGGGAAAACATTTTAATGTTATTGGGGAAAAACTTTTTGAAATATCAAACTCTTTGGTGGAATCCGCACGTTTCTATCTTTTTTCGTTTAGTCAATAGTTAATCACGTTTAAAATGCGTCAATTTTATATTTTATTTGTTTTTGTATCATCTGATAATAAATGCTTATTAAAATGATGTTCTGTTCAAATAATTTATACTATCTCAATATAATATAGGTATGTACTAAATCTTTAAAGTAAATTTTATATGAAATATTACAATTTTTGCAAAAAATCAATTTATTTTCGTCAGTACTTAAGGGTTAACTTCTTTCCATTGTTTATGTACTATCACTTAAAACAATAAATACTATTATGAACATTGCATGTGTTTATTATTTCCATAGGAAATCGTGCTTTAAGCTGATTTCTATTCCGCCGTCGATCTCGGCACCCCGCTTTCAATTCCGACCACGATCTCAGCACCCACTTAACCGATACAACACCACGAATCAGAACGTCTTATTTTGCCTATGGTGCCGAGATGGATGGCGGAATTGAAACATACCAACGGTCAACCCAGTTTTCTCATTTGGGAGAAATTATCATTTGCTTCGTAAAAACCTTAATTTGGAAAAGAAAAAACCAGTTTGGAATAAAACCAGTTTGAAATAAGAGAAACCAGTTTTTGCTCAAAATCGAGTTTGACCGATGATACGAGGGTTGTCTTTCAAGTGCTGCGTATAACAACATAGTTGGCGCCTGTCAACAAATGTCAAATGTCAAAATTAACTCTTATGTTTAGTTAACTTAACGCCAAAGTTTCGGACCGCTTCGTTTAAACTGTACCTAAACTGATTTCTTAAATTTAAAGATGTTGTTTTAATGAAATAAATCAGACACGAGGAGACTAAAAAATTATATTTGATAGAAAAATGTGTAAAAGATAAAACTCGTGAAACGCTCTGATAAGCCAAGGAAATCCATCCTGTCAATAGGAACAACACAAATAATACACAGGGTGATTCAAATGACACTTGCATGTTGGTGTTCTATTGAAACTGGACATAAAATGGCGGCAAATACATTAGTCATGTTTTCACAACTTTTATTTAATGATATTTTCGGTATGATAAGACTGAAAAACATATAAGTAGTTACCAACTGGACAAACAATAGTTATTTACGTAACTAGTTATGAAAAGAGCGATATTGTTTAACAAGCGTAATGTCGCTCTCTTCATAACTTGTTTACGTACAACGTTTTATCTAATTCCGCGCTTTTATAATATAGGTATAATAAAATCTTAAATTACAATGGTAATATTGAAGTGGATTCAAAAGGAGTTAAAAGTATTGTTACTATGAAGTATTCACCCAAAAAATTGACTTACTTTAAATAACTGTGTCATTAATAATGTTGTTTTCAATGTTTATAAATCTTAAAATACTATTGAATAAAAATTTATGGGGAATTGTCAGTTTAAATAATGAAATAATTGTGAGTTTTGACAGTACCTACCTAATTAATAGATTATTCTTTGAAACTCATGTAGTATCTCTATGTTGAAACTTAAACAGTTACGTAAAGTTTTTAAATAACTACTTTTTATAACTGATATATGAAGGTTATGAAAAATGTGACGTTACCTAACGTCAAGGAGTGACTTAAAATGTCACATTTGATAGCGGAATTAGATCAATAGTATTAAAACATTTTTCATTCTAACCGAATAAGACATCCTATATTAATAAATGAGTGGTCACCTGTGTTCTCCCAAAATATTTTGAACGGTAATATTCTTATCTAATTGAAAGAATGTAGCACAACTTACTTCACCAGCCTTCTAGACGTTGAAACATCAATTCCCGCAATTTACCTGTTTTATTACTAATTTAGTCTACTTTTTAAAGATCTACTTCAATTTGTACGCTTCGATTTGAAATTGTTACGAGAAAACACTATATAAAAAAACAGCGCCCTCTTGTATTCATGTTATTAATCAAATTGCTTCATATTCACAAATTTTCGATTGTTCAACATAAGCTCTTTTAAACAACATTAAGTTTATTAAAATCGGTCAAGAAGAACCGGAATTACAGGCGTTTTTTCGTAACAAGGTTCCCACTCACTCCCATCCTTTATTTGAAGAGATAGACTTAAACTTGTCCTATTAAAAATATGCAGAATTTGTTGAGGAATCTGATTATAATATTTAATATTCTCCTTAATTGGGTAAAGGACCCCGCGCTTTTCTTATGACAAAGTGGCGTTCCGTCAAATGTTATAAATTTTGGATATGATGTTGTACTCGACTTCTTGACCAAAAGTTTCCATGGGACCAATTCAATCCTATTACTAGTTTCCGATATACAGGGTATTAAAGTTGAAAAATCCGTGTTTTTCGTGACCATCGTAATTTTATTATTAACAAATAAATATGCATTTTTAATTGATAGTACCAATAATATGTTCTAGTTTATCGTAAACTTACACATAAATAGTTCAAAATGTCAACATATACAGGGTGGGACTCAATTATACAAGGACGGATTTTTGGAATTCTAAGAAATTCTTATATTGAATGAAATCAAGGTAAGAAATAAAAATTTACTTCATATTCAATGTTCTGGCATCAAATATACTAGTTCTAGAGGTATTCCATACAGGGTGATTCTTAATGCAACCTGAAATTAGTTTTTTTCTTTATGAAATAAATAAGTTACACCATGTATTTTAAAATTAGTTTTTGATGTTTAAAACATATTGGTTACCTTGATATTAGTACGTTTCTTAAAATACAGGGTGATTTGCACATACATCTTGTTATTAAACCGACAAAAATTAGAGAAAATACACTTTTTCTGAATCACCCTGTATTTTATAATTAGATCCGTCAAAATGTTCAATTTATTTTGTTTTGTAATAAGCTTAAAATAGTAAATGAGCTGAAAAGATTTCATAATCTTACTATGACCAGTTTTTCAGAAAAAGGGTCCTGAGGGTGGAAGAGGTATCGATTAAAGATAACTTAATAGAAAACCCAGGTTTTCATGATTTGATAATTGCTCTGTTCTGTCGGTTCTGTCAACAGTTTGGCATTTATATCCTCAATTAATTATATTGTGAATATTTTGATTGCTTTTACTTTGTTTTCTTCGAATTTTGCAATGTTAACAAACGATATCCAAGATATTTTTGAGGAACTTTCAACCGACGATGAAGAAGATGCTATGAATATTGTTGAAGGCACTCGGCGACAAAGGATATTTAGGAATCGGCTGGACCATTTCACTTTGTGGAACGAAACAGAACTACACTAATGATAGAAGAGATTCAATTTCCTCATTGGAAAAGTTTATGGTTCGTCTATCCATCCAGACAGGAACAAATAAAATAAAAATTAGACACTGGGAACGAAATAACAAATATACCAAACAGACATATCGAAACTAGACCATAAAACAAAAATGCCAAAACTGTAGGCCATAGAGAATATTTCCCTATCCTCCAGGCTATTCTCCTTTCCATTTTTCTCATTTTTCTCATTTTTTTTTAATGAAACTTTCATTATTATTAATTCACTGTAGTACATGCCTACAGGATGATTAAATACTTGTAATTTATTCATCTTTTTATCAATGGTTCGGTACACTTCGGTATGTATCCATAAATAAAAATGTGATTATAATTTCGTTCACTATCCCTATTCTGCTGAGTACTCTACCCTCGGGACCCTGTTTCTGAAAAACTGGTCATAGTAAGATTATAAAATCTTTTCAGCTCATTTACTATTTTAAGCTTATTACAAAACAAGATAAATTAAACATTTTGACGGATCTAATTATAAAATACAGGGTGATTCAGAAAAAGTGTATTTTCTCTAGTTTTTGTCGATTTAATAACAAGATGTATGTGCAAATCACCCTGTATTTTAAGAAAAGTACTAATATCTAGGTAACCAATACGTTTTAAACATCGTAAACTAATTTTAAAATACATGGTGTAACTTATTTATTTCATATAGGAAAAAAATAATGTCAGGTTGCATTAAGAATCACCCTGTATGGAATACCTCTAGAACTAGTATATTTGATGCCAGAACATTGAATATGAAGTTACTTTTTATTTCTGATCTTGTTTTCATTCAATATAAGAATTTCTTAGAATTCCAAAAAATCGTCCTCTTATAATTGAGTCCAACCCTGGATATTTTAACATTTTGAACTATTTATGTGTAAGTTCACGATAAACTAGAACATATTAATGGTACCATCAATTGAAAATGCATATTTATTTGTTAATAATAAAATTACGTGGTCACGGAAAACAAGGATTTTTCAACTTAAATACCCTGTATATCGGACACTAGTCATAGGATTGAATTGGTCCCATGAACACTTTTGGTCAGGAAGTCGAGTACAACATCATATCCAAAATTTATAACATTTGACGGAACGCCACTTTGTCATAAGAAAAGCGCGGGGTCCTTTTGAAAAATTTCGCATTTTAAAATTTTAACTGTAAAATACGCCCTCTAGCGGTGGACCTACAATTCTGAAAATAATTTCCAGGCGTTTCTCTAGGCCACTTTTGTTATAAATTTTCTTATCTACGACCACCTTTAAAATTAGGCATTTACGAACCAAAAAAAATGTATGAAATCATACATTATACATACGTTAAAAAGAGTGCGTAAATGAACAACGCTTTTTATATGGGACTTTCATTATAACACCCAAAAGCGTGCGTAAATGACCAATGTTTTTTAAATGGGGTTTTCATTTTAACACTCTTTTTTGGCTACGTAATTAATATCTAGTTGCTTGAATTTAGTCGTTTGTTGTATAAACTTTTGCGCTGTCAGTAAATTTGACAGAAGACATAGTGAAAAATATGTTCTGTTATATTTTAAATTTTAATTACACTTATTTTAAATGGAAGAACCTCGAGAGGAATGCATTTCTTCGGATTGCACACCACCTGAAATTAGAATTTGTTGTGTATATATTTGTTTATAGAAAATTTTTTTTTTTACCCTTCAGTGCACTTTTTTTAAATTTTTCTTCATGTGGTCGTATATAAAGTTATGTAGAACACTTGTGCGTGAAGTACTTTTGCGCATTCGTTGCGAAAAAGGCACTCGCTACCTTCGTGCCTTGCATTTTCGCAACTCGTGCGCAAAAGTATAACTTCACGCACTTGTATCATAAATAACTATAATTCCCGAACCTGTGCTATAATCCACTCCTGAGATATGGCAGACGGCCGTTCTTAGTTGGCCACCCGGTACATTGCGGTCAGTGTATGCGTTTGTGATTGGACTACTGGGATCAATTTTCCAGGGATCGTACTGCGGTTTGTACGGCCTAGTGACATTGCGGTTAGTGGTCAGTGTGCCGAATGTGCTAGTTTTCACACTGCTGTGGGACAAGAATGATTGTTTATTATTCTTGCTGCTGTAGTTAGTGTTGTTACCCTGTTTTCTATCTTCTATCGTTGAATTCACTCAACGCTTCTATCGATCGATAGGGACACTGCGGTCAGTATCGACGGAATGGAGAATTAATATTTGGTCAATTATTTATTATGGAAATTGAACCATTAAGTTCCTGACATGAATCAACTCTATTATTGTTGTTAACTAGTTAAGATGACTGAGAAAGATAATAATTCCAGTTATTTACCATTGTCATTTTTTAAATTAATTATTTAATATAAAAATACTTTTGGTTTACCTACTTGATTCCTCCCTCATCCGTCTCTTTTTAATGTCAGGTATAATTATTTTCACGATCTAAGAAACTGACTTGACTTGACTTAGGCTTGCAATAAAACCATAAAACTTTCCGTATTTACAGTACAGAGATACCTGATGGAAGAGATGAAAAATAATGTATTTATAATAAAAATGACCCAAAAGTCTTTTATAGAGTTTTCAGGTAATAATTTATTATTCGCCAACAAAATAAATACGACCCATCACGGCTAATACTGTCATGGCTTTATTGCATGTCATTATCCTATCTCAGGTCAGGTCAGTTTCTTAGATCGTGAAAAGAACTATACGATATCTCATATGTGCCCTTGGCCTGTTACTTAAATATTTTATTTTTAATTTTACATTATTGATATATTTTTTTGCAATTCACTTACGAAATGTCATCATTTTGACAATCATTTAAGTTGCAAAACGTGGTTCATTTTGTCACTCAGGGACAACAAATCCATTTATTTTTACTAAGAATACCTAGTTTTATTATGAAATTAATTAGACAACTACATATTATAATATTCTTATTGAGAAATCACTGTAATTTATTATAAATATTAAACGTACAGTTTTGAAACGTATTGCCACGGAATACTGCTGCCTTTTGTTCATTACTTGTAGACATAGATGAAACCCCAGATGATACATCATTGTTAAAAAACTCAGCCACGTTTGAATTCATTGTTATGCTTGTCGATGTATTTTGTTTCGGAACTGCGATATTGTCGATATTTGTCAATGTATTTTCCCAAGTATCTTCACAGCTGCTTTTCTTTTATTATTGAAAGATTCGTCAATATAATTTTCAGCAACAGCGTTGGACTTCCATCCACCATGTCTTTTCAACGTTTGTATATCAGCACCAGCATCTGACAGTAACGTTGCAGACGATCTGCGAAATGCATGGCTAGTGTATAATTTAGGATTTTGCAAGCCAAGGAATGTTGCTATTTTTTTGGGGGTGTTAGAAAATGTGTTGATGCCAACAGTTGAATATTGCATTTTCCGTTTCGATATCCGAGGAAAAAACGATTATTTTTTACATGGTTTGGACGCATTTGAATGTATTTTCGGACTAATGCAATCAGATTAATTCCATCAACATCACCTTCGGTTATTGTAAAAATTCTCTCAATCTTTGTCTTCGTATCTGGAATGCTTATTTTAATAAAAGAACCGCAGTCGCTAACATCCTCGGTCCGCATATTTAGTAATTCATTTCTTCGGCAACCTCCTGCTATCCCAACTATAAAAATTACTTTCAATAAATGTGATCGTCATCTTCTATTGAAAATCTACTGAAATCTTCCTTACTAGATGTTTTTGATTTTTTTGGCCGATATCCTTCCGCATTCCTATTCAAAAAAGCAATCAAAATTGTAAACTTACTGATATCCACATTTTTATTGACATAAATTGTTGTTCGTAACACCGAATAGTGACTCCACATCGTCGACGGTTGGAATATTTTGGCTTTGTATGAAAAATAAGCAAGAAGAACCTTTTCTGATACCGTTTTTTCAGTATTTATCTTCTTCACTTCGCACCACTTTTGGAAGTTAGAATAAGCTGTTTCATATGCTGCTTTTGCAACTTCTTCAACGTCTGAAGGTAGAGACTCTTCAGATTCGCTCATTTTTAAAGACAGAATGGACAGAATTAACAAATAACTGTGGTTATTTTGAGAAATATGTCTTAACATTTGAGGTTTTGATCATTGTTGTAATGGTTATCTCCATAGAAACAAACAAGCATGGCTTTGATACTATTTAAAATTTCAATGAAACGTAATGAAAATTTTCTTTCTATTATTTACAAAAAATCTTGTATATAAACACGATGCAAAACAGCGTGTTTTTTGCACACGATGTGTTGGAACACTCGCTACGCTCGTGGTCCAATCCTCACATCTAGTGCAAAAACACGTTCATTTTGCAACTAGTTGTATAAATAGCTATAGTAACATTTTTCCTTATTATCATTCAAATCCATTTTCATTATATTGCTTTATTTTGTTTCCAATTATACCGAGCAAATTAAAATTAGTAAATGTTTTATTAATATTTCCTGACATTAATTAAGCATAATAATAATAACTTCGCCCATGTTTACATATGTTTGTTTTAAACTTATAAACAACGTATATATTCTTTTAACTCTTACATATTTAATTTTTATTTTATTTGGGAGAGGGAAAGACAAAGGCTCTGAGATATTTCTAAAGAAGTTTTTTTTAATTCATATGTGAGCATTTCTGTAGAGGACTAGTCTATTCACAACGTTCAAAAATGTCTCCCGTGATCCAAGCAGTATAATTGATACGTAGAGTTACCTAAAAGGAAACAAACCATAGTTCTCACCAAAAAAAATTCCCTTTCAAAAATTAGTTGGCAGTGCAGCTGGTAATACTAATTTATTTTTGCAGTACCTATAACAAAAGCCCAAGGGAATATAATTAAAATACTTTACATATCAATTTTAGAAGAATAGTTGTTTCAGCTCAATGAAAAAAGGGTGTAGTAAAAAAGAACAATGCTCACGTTAGGCAGGTACGTTCCTTGTTATTCCCATCACCATCATATGCAGATTTCTTAATAAATTTTCAGTTGTAATTGATACACAGAAGTATCTGCATAATATGCAGATTCCATCTATTGTAGATAAAGGATGTAAACCAATGATATGCAAGTTCCCAAAGATAAGTTTTGTATTTTATCTAGTTACGTATGGTATTTTTGCTTAGATAATTTATCTAAAGTAACAGTCTTACTACTTAATAAACCGGTAGGTACAACTTGCTTATCTCTTGTTGATTAAAACTAGTTATGTTACATTCAATCTATGAAATTGGCCATTATACAGAGTGTTTTCAAATGACACTTACAACTTACAACGTTTACATGTAGATACCTCTCGTAAAATTTGACAAAATGATATAAGGATTGAGGGGTCCAGCATATTTACTTTTCGAATACGGGGTGTTGAAGTTATGAAAATTTAAATGTTCTAATTTGATATCTTTAAAATGGCTGAATAAATTAATTTGACAAATGACAGGTTGTTTTAAAATGTAAAAGGGCACATTTTGATGGAAAAATATGTTTCAATTCTTGATCCAGTGGTGTACATTTGGAAGGATATGTCATCTTTCCCCTCCCATTTTTCACGCCACTGGCATTTGAAGCAATTTTCATTTTATTTTGTATTCCTCAATGATTTTTACGTGCACATAACCTTGACACATCAAAAAGTTTGTAGTTTTCAAGATATTTAATGTTTTCGTGTCTGTCTGCAAGATCACTTTTTAATAATGAAATGGAAAAAAACTGAACTAAACTACTAATGGTTAGAATATTATTATGTAACAGAAACTAATTTATGGAACAGCAATTCGTCTAAAACATTCGGAAAAGATTGTTTAAAATACTTGTCCAAGCTAGTGATTTTATTAACAAAAGAATTAAGCAGCCCACAAATTTCAAAATAGTTTCGTCCATATTCATTCATACATAATTTGCAACGTTTTCTCATTGAAAATCGGATACCTTGGCTGCATGGATTCGTTTTCACGTGTAAATTATTGAGGAATACAAAATCAAATAAAAATAGCGTCAAATGCCAGTGGCGTAAAAAATGGGAAGGGAAAGGTGACATATTCTTCCAAATGCACACCACTGGATCAAAAATTGAGACACGTTTTTCATCAAAGTATGCCCTTTTACATTTAAAATCAACTTGCCGAATGTCAAATCAATTTATTTATACATTTCAAAGTTATCAAATCAAAACATTTAAATTTTCATAAATTTAACGAAAAGTAAATATGCTGGAACCCTCAATCCTTATATAATTTTGTCCAATTTTACGAGAGGTATCTACATGCAAACGTTGTGAGTTTCATTTTAAAACACTCTGTATATGCTGCCTTGCCGGTATGTAAGTACATTATCTAATTAATACATAATTGACTTATTTTAACACATGCATATAAAAATTTAGAGTATTCTATCAAACGTAACCTCTAAATTAAAGTTCAAAAATGAGCTTTACGGGGCTGCATTTTTTATAGTTAATATTAAAATTTAACAATGATGATGGTTTTTCAGATTTTATAAAGAATTTTATAAAAGAAAAAGTAATCTTTGCGGAAATTGGCGAAGGTTAAGTCTTGAAAAATACAATATATTATTAGATGTAAAGCTTTCAAAAAACGTTACTAGAAGGGATTCTCACATGCAGTGGTTATTACTACATTATGATGTAATATCAGTGCAGGGGGGAGAAAAATTGATATTCCCTATAAACGTGAGGTGGATAGAGGGCGAGTCAAAGAAGTGACTAAAGAGGGCATTTTCAGATTAGCCACTAGAAACGGAATTCTTTCAAAACTATATTCCAGTGCAGAATTTATTACTTGTCCAATTAATTAATATTATGGAATTAAATACTTGCTCCGACAATATACTGACTCTTCGAACGGCGGAAAAATTGGAGTCAATTGGGCATGGTCAAGGTTTTCGAAGAAGGCATTATAAAAGCAACAAATGTGCATCATATAAATGCCACAGTAGCCTAAGTTGCCATAGCAAATAAAAATTGAAGAGCGTGTCGCGGGTAAGAACTTTAGTTCCTTTTAAGCAATAATCATATTTTTTTAATCAATAAATAAATACACATATTAATATAATAATTTATTTTATTCTGGATGAAACTTCATTTAACAAAAAGATACAGAAGTAATTAATTATAAATATCTTATCATTAGGTCGATTGGCACAAAGTACCTTTTAAGTATTCTATTAACTGTAATTAATAATACAATGTATGCTGACAATCAATCAATCAAGGGCACAATAGATCTTTTAGGTCTCAGTGAATGTCACCCCAAAACACACACATACATACATGCTGACAATCAACATTTTGCGCCGAGAGACTAGCTCTGAGACTGAGAAGAGCGTGAGAGCCCACGCGCTCAAGGCACATAACGTAACAACGTAACGTCACGGTCAGATCTTTTGCGTCGCGACCTCCCTCGCTCCAAGTAACGTAACGGTCAGACCAACCTAACACAAAGAACTAAAGTTCTAATAATTTTTAGTGTTTAATATTTTCTTAGTTGTTTAAATATTTTAATGTTTTAAAAAAATTGTCGAAATACTTATTTCATTTGTCATAGACTAATAATATTTGGGTATAGTTCAAAATTCTATTGTATTACTACAGAGATGTCTATCATAAAAAATTCATGGATCCGTTTGACTTGGCATCGATAATACCATACAAGAACAGGTTGAGCAGCAACAAAAGGCGGCCCTTTTCGATAGATCAATTCTATTCGTATTGACAGTAGAATGAACTACCTGTATTTTTATGTTGAGATTAATAGTGCTTATTATGTACTTAGGGCATAATACAAGTTGTTGTGGTACTTATGGGGCAAACTTTTGCAATTTTGACACCTCTTATTTACAGTTACACACTTTTGAGAGTATTTATTACCTGCTTGATCCTTATTCGGATTGTTAAACTATTAGTTTTGGAATTGGCAGGGTAAATAGAAACAGCTGTTAACATTTTAAAAACCTTTAAAATGTTCCTTTTAATAGAAAATTATTAGTAGTTATTCTAAAATTAATAAAAACAAAATATAACATGAATGAGGGGGATGTGAGAAAGTGTTATTTATTTGTGGTAACATCATTAAATTGTATTAAAACAAATCCCAAGCATTTTCTTATTTATAAATAACAAATTTAGATCGACATTGCAGAATAATAATTATTCTAACGCTTTATAGGTTTTGAAAAATATTTTTACGAAGCAACAACACCTTCCCGGGTTATAGGCCCCGACGGATGTTGGTATATCTACAAGATATTTAACACCAACCATTCTGGTTTGCAATTAGAAAGGACAACATAACTTGTAGACCGGCTTCAGCGTACTTGCGCCTCATCAGTACAAGGTATATGTTCTCCGTCCGCGAGCTCTAAGAACTTAATTACGGACTGAAGAAGATACTAAATTATTATTATATATCGTTTGATAACGCGCTTTATTAAATACGACAATTTTACTGGAAACTGTAATAATACTTTACAAATTTGAATGCTACTCTTTTCTTTGAACGGTACCTACTAATTTGTTATCATCATCATATGTAAACAATTGCTTACCATCTATTAAGAAAAATTGCTTCCATCTATTCCTGTGTGGTAATATTAATTTTCAGAAAGAAGGCGGTTGGCGTTCAGAGTTCTTCGGTCTTCCTTTGGAGTTCGGAAGGCACACATACGTCGGTCAATTATCAGAGGTCCATTTTTGTTTCAAATATTGTAAGTGAAACATGTCAGCTAATTCATCTCCTGATGAAGAAGGAGCACTGCTTTTATTGAGCCTGGAGGCGTCCAAGAGAAAAAAAGAAAATACCCAATAAACAGCAAGCGAAAAACCCAAGGAGAATTTATTAATCTTTTTGGTGAATTGGTTAACGATGCAAAACGATTTATTATCCATTATGGTATGTCAATAAACATCTTCAATAAATTATATACACTCACTTTCAAAAGTCTTGCACCCCCCCTATATTGGGATTATATCTATTTTTTTCTTAATTTTAATCCCATCATGTTAAATATTACTTAAAACCATACATTAAAATCG
>CAJUYG010002035.1:955-42069 GCA_910591675.1 Galerucella calmariensis
CTTTTTTTTTTTTTTTTTTATTTTTTTTTTTTTTTATTTTAACCGCATCAACCTCTAGGGTTATGAGCGGGGACAAAGTGTGACTACATGAAAAAAAAAATACAATAGTTCTTATATTTTAAAATAAAGATTGGAGTCTTTCAGAAATTTGAGTACTTTTTCACAGTTTTCACTTAACGCGCGTTTCATATTAGGTGGGATGTTGTTAACTGTTCTTCTAACACTAAAACTTGCACAATCCAACAGTATGTGTTTTATGGTTAGAGGCACATCACATATTAAACACTGCTTTGGTGGTTCTTTATTGAATAAATGCTGGTGTGTGATGGCTGAATGTCCTATTCTTAACCTGTTTAAAACAACCTGGTCTTTTCTGTTCTGTGGAAGTGTCAATCTGGATTTTACCGATGGTATGATTTCTCTAAGTAGTGAATTGGTTTCTTCCCATTTTTTTTGCCAGATATTCCATACAAAATCCTTTATAACTGGTTTGAAATCGGAAACTGGAATTTTTTCAAAAAATGTTAGATTTTCGCTGCTTACAGAATGCCGTGCAATTTCATCGACTTTTTCATTCGACGGTATGCCTACATGAGAAGGAACCCACAGGAACTCTACTTTAACGTGTATTTTCTGGAGTCTGTAAAGTTCTTCTTTAATATTTACGAGTATTTGGTGAGTGGGAAATAATTGTTTCATTCCTAAGAGAGCACTGTAGGAGTCCGATATTAATAATAGGTTTTTGTTTGGCTGTTTGTAGCTTCTCAATGCCTCAAGTATAGCGAGTAACTCTCCTGTATATACTGAACAGTGAGGATTTAGCCTGATTGCGTAACTGTTGGTATCTTGTAAGAATGCTGATGCAATTCCGTTTTCTGATTTAGATGCATCCGTGAAAATATGATCATATGTAGTGTATTTAGAAATGAGATCATAGTATTTTAATTTGTATATGTGGTCGCTGGTAGAGTGTTTGGGCTGATTTGCTAATGAGAAGTTGACTGCTGGTATTTGAATTATCCAAGGAGGAGTTTCATGACATAATGGTAAAGACAGTTGAAATTGATCAATATTGAAATCTGATCTTTTTAACCTTTCATAAAATGGTAAGTATTTTTTCTGGGTGTCTGGGATAGTATTTGTACCATGAAATATTGTTAAAAAGGAAGGATTGTTGTTTTTTAGAACCGACACTCTAGATGCATAGCATAAAGATAGATATAGACGTCTTAGATATAAAGGGGGTTGTGATGTGATAACTTGGAGGCTACTAACAGGACTTGTTCTGAAAGCTCCTGAAACTATTCTTAGAGAACTGGTCTGTATAACATCTAATTTGTGTAGAAGAGTGCTGCTGGCTGAGCTGTAGCAAATGCTGCCATAGTCAAGTTTACTTCTAATAATTGACTGATACAGGTTAATCAGTATTTTGGTGTCGGCTCCCCAGGAATGATTTGATAGGACTCTAAGTAAGTTTATTCTCGTCTGACAAATTTTAAGGAGATTATTGATGTGCATTGTCCATTTCAGCTGATAGTCAAATGTAACTCCTAAGAATCTCACGCTTTCCTTCTGTTCTAATTGTTTCCCATTCAGATGTAGACTAATGTTGGCTTGGCCTTTTTTCCTAAAAACTATAAAGTGGGTTTTTGTTGAGGAGAAGGTTAAACCAGTTGTACTGGACCAGTTTTCTAATTTGTTGAGGTAATTTTGTAAAATATCTTGGGATAAATCTAAGTCTTTACTTTTTGTGTAAATTAAGAGATCATCTGCGTAAAGACTCGCTTTTACTGGTAAATTAAATTGATTTGCTAAACTGTTTATAGCAATTAAAAATAGGATAGGACTTAATATTGCGCCTTGCGGAATTCCGTTTTGTATTATCTTTTTACTTGATAGTTTGCCATTTGTTCTGACCTGGATAGTTCTGTTACTAAGAAAATTTTTTATAAATGCCAACATTTTGCCTTGTATACTTAAATCCCCTAAAGTTTTTATTATATGGTATCTCCAAGTTGTGTCAAAGGCTTTGTTAATGTCAAAAAAAATTGCAACGAGGTATTGGTTATACATAAAAGCCTCTTGGATTTCCGTTTCTAAGAGAACAATGTTATCTGTTGTTGATCTACCTTTTCTGTAACCACTTTGTATTGAGCTTATATAATTTAGTTTCTCCAAGTGCCATTTGAGTCGGTTAGTTAAAATTTTTTCAAGTATCTTACACATACTACATGTCAATGAGATAGGACGATACGAGGTAGGAAGAGTTTTTGGTTTGTTTTCTTTTAAAATTGGTATGATTATGGCTTCTCTCCATAAATGAGGAAAGTTTTTGGAGGAAAATATCAGATTAAAAAGATCGGTTAAAATTAGTTTGGCTCGAAAAGGCAGTTTCTGCAGAAATATTGGAGGTATTTCGTCTGGTCCCGCTGCAGTATTTTTTGTAGTGTTGAGGCTTTCCTCAACTTCTTGAAATGATATGGGTACATTTAGATAGCTATCATCGTCGCGTATTAATACGTCTACCAGCTCAGTTTTCATTTTATGCTCTTTAAAGGCTTCTGTGTAATTAGCATCACTGCTATTTTGTTCGTAGGTTTCAGCTAAAACTTCTGTTATTTCTTGATTGTCAGATATTATTTTGTTGTTGTAATTAAGGTTATTTATGTGTTTGATTGAATTTGATCCCTTTATTTTTCTAATTTTATCCCAGACCATATTCAGTGGTGTAGATGAGTTTATTGTAGATACGTACGAAATCCAACTTTCTTTCTTGTATTTCTTAATCAAGTATCTGGATTTTGCTCTACATCTTTTGAAGTCATTGAGTTTCTCAGCTGATTTAAGCCTTTTATATTGGTTAAACGCATATTTGGTGATTTTTATTGCTTCTGCTACTTCCGGGTTCCACCATGGAACAGGACGCTTTTTGATAATCTTTGTTTTACCTATCGCTTCAATAGCCGCTTTTGTAATAATTTCATTGAATGAAGTGATGCTACTAGTTACGTTTGATGTTACTGTGTAGCTTGATGTGAAAAGGTCTATCAAATCTGCATATTTATTCCAGTCAGCTGATTTTATTTTCCATATTTGTGGAGGTATTGCATCACGGATTATATCTGAAGTATGGTTTATAATTATGGGAAAGTGATCACTGTCATGCAGATCATCTAGAGTATCCCATGTTAGAGAAGACGATATTGTTGGACTGCAGAAAGATAAATCTAAGGCTGACATGGTACCATTAAAGGCATTAAACCTCGTAGGTTTGCCGGAGTTTAAAAGGATTAAGTTGTTGTTATTAATTATATTTAATAGGGAGTTACCATTGCTGTTGGTCGATTGCGAACCCCAGGCAACATTGTGACAATTGAAATCCCCGAGTATAATTTTCGGAGCGGGAATTGATTCAATTATGTTATGAAGTTCATTAAGTGACTGTTCATCTGGATGAGGCAGATAAAAATTACAAATGTTTAACTTAACATGATGAATTACTGATACAGCGATTACCTCCAAATTGGTGTTTAGAGGAATGTATGCGGCTTCCATAGAATTTTTGATTAGCATGGCAACTCCTCCACTAGCAATAGTTTGATCTTGTCTATTTTTAGAAAAAGTTGAGTAGTTTTTAAGTTTGGGTAGCTTATTTTCTTTGAGGTGAGTTTCTTGAAGGCTTAGAATTAGGGGTGACAATTCATTGATTAAAAGTTGTATGTTAGGTAGGTGGGTGTAGAAACCGTTCAGGTTCCACTGGAGAATGAAATTTGAGTTAGCCATTTTTCTATCTTGTGAAACCAGAATGTGAAGATTGTGAAGATATATCGCTTTCTTCGTCTGTTGATGTTAGATCAGCATCTTCTGTCAATTTTTTCTTTATTCGTGTTATATTATTTTTCAAAGATGTATTTTCGATGTTTTTATGAACAAATGTTAGTAGATTTTTCAGATTGGATAGGTCGTTGGTGTAATTTTTTGCTATGCTTGCGGCATGTTTAGACCCAGATGCGTTAATTATAAAATCACATAATTCAGTGTAGTTCATAAAATTGGGTGGTTTGAAAGTTATCAGGAGATCTCTTATAGGTTCTAGAATGTGAGTTATTTCTTCAGCATTTTTCTTTGTTTTAGATTTTTTTGAAGGTTTTGGTCGCCTGAACATTTCTTCATTAGATTTTTGGTTGTCTAAATCAGGTGAGGTAGAAATTTGACGTTTACAGGCCGCAGAAAGCGTCTTAGTTTGTTCTGATTGATCCGGAAGGTCAAGTGATAAATTTGATTGTCTTTGCGATTGTTCTGGTGCTGTTGAAATTTCAGGTGATGTGTTTGATGGTTTATCAACTGGCTCCTTATCTGAATTTGGTATATCTATACGGTTGGTAGAGAATTCTATTACATCAGCATCCATCAGGTTTTCTTGACTAGAAATACAGCTTGATGGTGAATGTGCAAGAGTAGGGATATTTGTAGGTTTGACATTATTTGTAGATGCCAGAGATTGGGATGTTGGGTCGATCAATACCATATTTGGAAGTATTTTAGAGTGAGAACAATTATTCGCTGTATGACCAGGTTGTTTACAAGTAAAGCAGATGTTATCTAAAGAGAGAAATATTCGGTAAGATGTGCTATCATAATTGATGTCCAAAAATTCAGGTATTACAGTTTGACTGGGGGGAGAGATGTATGTGTGTCTACGAAAACTATAAATGTGCTTATATTCTGGATTTGGTGTGCCAATCTTCAGGAAGTTCAACCGAGTTTCCAAGTTCAGTCCAATGTTCTCAAGCTCAGCTTCGATGATGTTATGTGGTATGGAGGGACACACATTAGATATAATCAATCGTATGTTTGGGTTTAACAATTTTCGTGCTTGAATACGTTGATGGTTAACTGTGATAATTCCATTGTTAGTAGATATAAAGTCGTTAACAATTTTTTCACTGGTTAGGTAAATACATATTCTATTGTTAGAAATCCGAGAAGCGAATAAAATATTCTTTGGAGTGATTATATCTCCCACTGCATATATATATTCTTCTAGTTTGGTATTGTCCAGTGCATTAAGGACAATTGCTTGCTTTTTTTTAGGAAAGGTTGGATTGCTTTGGCTTGCAATGTGTGAATAAGACTGTGATGAGGTACTTGCTGTGTTCTGAACTCCGCTATTTGGAGTTCCTAAAGGCGGAAATTCATCCATTTTTGATTAAATTCATGGGACCTGTCTGCTAAGTGCGGCCCTGTCTTCCTTTGAAATTCACAGATAACAGAACCAGATTTGCCGTAGTAATAAAGTATATATGTTTATTTTTAACTATGTATCGATACAAAAAGTTTTGTTTTACCTTAAAAATGTTCTTGAAAAGCACTGATTTTCAAATTACTGTTGCAGTGATGGTTACTGCACTTTCTGGTTATCACCAAAATTTAGTGATGTAGCTAGAACACTGAAAATCACTATTTATTAGGGAGCAAAAATTCGTACAAGTTGTCGAAAACGTTGCCAGGATCGGCCTCCCAACGCGTCACTTTATGTTTAAATACAATGTAGATTTAACAAAATAAAATTGTTTGATTTCATAATTGAAATATAAGATTTTACAAAAAATCCTAGAATATTTATTTTATTACTGTCATGCCATATATCGATGTCTCGCGTTCAAATTTGACACAGAGGTTGATAATATAATAGTCTTTTGTATTCCATATTCAGAATTCGCTGACACACGATACGAGGGTCGAAAAAAAAAGAAAAATAGGAATTTTCCAAAAAATCCCATAACATTATTTTTATTACTGTAATGTCATATATCGATGTCTCGCGTTCAAATTTCACACTGAGGTTGATAATATAATAGGTAGTCTTCCGTATTCCACATTCAAAATTTACTGACAAACGATACGAGGGTCGAAAAAAATGAAAAATAAGAATTTCCAAAAAGATCCTACATAAAAAACTATTATATTAGCAACTCTTGTGTAAAATGTTAACGCGAGTAATTAATATATGACATTACAGTAATAAAAAAAATGTGCAGATGTTTTCAAGTTGAAACAAAGTTGGGAAATGGAACTTTTGACTGAAAACAATGAAGTGTGTATATGATTATGCAATATTTCTGACAGTAAATGTTCCTCCTCCATTGACTACTTACAGTTCTCAAAAAAGTAAAGAAGGTGAATAAACCATAAAGACGATGTCCTTAAACTTCAAAATATCAATAAAAACTGCTGAACTCAAATCGTGACATGAAATAAGAACCCACTATAATCTGTATTTAGATAAATTCTCGTTCAATTTTAAAGTTAAACCAAATTAAATATGACCACAACGTCCGAGAAACGCCCTTTTTAATCATCACGTATTCACAGGTTTAATCAATACTTTCATCCAATTAAGTTCCGAAACCAGGAAGCTGGTTGTCCAAAAATTTAGCTGGGCTGTTATTAGAAATACAAATCAACCAGACGACGTGTTTCGATTAAATAATTACTCAGTATACCAATTTTCTAATAGTTTATTTCGCTCACTCCATGTTCACTCGTACATTATGGTGGCTAAGCTGCATTTCACCGAATAAGAAAAAGAAAACTACATAAACGCCACCGTTATCCTGACTGAGTGAAAGCCATCAAAGTAGCACGTTTCTAATTCAAGCACAATTCCACAAAAAGGAAAGCCATAGACATTAGTTTCGTACGAGTCGAGGTGTCGCATAGAGAGATCCTTGTTCTTTCCATTCGAAGACACACGCGGAAAGATATGTTCTGCTAAATTGGAAACATCCACTGGAAATCTCTTACAAGATTGACTGCCGATGTAGATCTGAGTCATCCCGAGACGGAGGATTTATATATTTTACTCTATTGAGAATATTCAGACGAAGAAAAGAATATTTCATGCATCTTATATTTGTTTTGTCTTTGATAAATTATTTACTGATATATACAGGAAGTGTCACACAATTAATTTTATCTTAAATTTGATATCTTACTTTATATTTTATATCGGAGCTAGTACTAGAGTCATGGGCGCCGGAAGGGGAGGGCAAAGCAGGGCACTTGCCCCCCTGGAAAATTGAATATCCGATTTTGATTATTTACCAAAACAAAATACTATGCTTTTTGCCAAACAGCTCTAAAAATTTCCGAAACTCTACCTCCTACCACAACAACAATTGAAAGATCTTTTAGTATCCTTCGTCGTGTAAAAACTTGGCTAAGATCAACAAAGTGCGAAGAAAGGCTTTCTGGTCTTTGTATGCTCAGTGTTCACCGAGAATTAGTGAATGAAAATAAAAACATAATTATTGAAAAAATAATAGATCGGTTTGTACAAAAAAAGAGAAATATTCTATTACTTTTCTTCCGGTAGAAAGGTATATGTACATACAAATAAATTTTTTATAAAACATTACAGTTAAGTTTTAGTTCAAGTCAACCATATATATGTATTTTTGAGAATAAAAATATTAAAGTTGTAATGTACCTTTACTTGCCCTACCCCTATATTTGACCCTTCCGGCGCCCATGACTAGAGTGCCACCAAGATTTAGCTAAAGCCGGCAGATAACAATATTATCCAGAGGTGGGTTAAAGGGCACGACAGGAGTAAAGGAAATCGCATTGCCGATTCTTTAGCCAGGGCAGCGGCTGGACTCCCAGTGACACCTACGGCCTAACGACTTCGACAATACTAGCCAAACGTTACATCCATGCTCAATCCCTTAAGAGATGGGATGGAATAAAAGGATGCAGCCTTGCCAGGATCACCCTGGGCGACCCTGGGAAGCTGGCGCCGAAGAAATATTTGGCGTTGACCAGGAAAACCTACGTTTAACAGTAGGATTTCTGACTGGCCACTGTCAACTAAGGAAACATTTCCACACTTTCTGGATAGTGGACACACCTCTATGCAGGATGTGTGAACAGGAAGATGATACTGTGAGGCATGTCTTATGCGAGTGTCCGGAGTTATCTTCAATAGAAGAGTGTGTTTTTGGCGAGTCTTGGCCTACACCTGCCGATATAAAGGAGATGTCTCCTAGTGACCTGTTCACCTTCCTGGGAAGGACAGGATGGATGATGGCCTGAGAGGACAACTCCTCGGGAGGATATACAATGGGTCACATGTGGCCTAAGTGCTGTGAGCCTACACTCTTATAGGCTTTATTATTTTAAATGGAAATGGAAAATAATTCTTTGGACCCTGCCTTATCAACAAAAACATAACAAGGCATACAAATCCGAGCTTTAGATACTAAAGGTTGATAAGCGAGTGTTAACAATTAATGAAAAGGTGGAAAAAAATCATCTAATGTATGCCAAAGATTTTGCTATGATAGTAGATGTTAAAAATATTACTGGTATACATTTAAGTAGGATAATTCTTGAGCCTTGGGCCTTAACATTATTTTACTTGTTTTTCACATTAAACCTGTTGATAAAAAACTACACGTGTGTAATGGTCTACCGGTCTATAATAATAGTATTTTATACACCAATGTGGTGAAGACTTTTATTATTATCTTCTGTAAGTTCCTTGTGGAATTATTTATTATTTTTTCTCTTATTTTTTGGGAATCAAACCACAATAATGTTTTTTATTTTTTTTTTATTCCGATTTATTTATTTCATGACATTCTAAATATATGATAGTCTACTAGAAATGGAATCCAGTGAGGTGCACGTTCCAGGAACGGTTTTTATTGGTATAGCGCTTTTTTCGCTTAGTTTGGAAATGTTGTTAATAAAACGCAGTTGTTGTTACTTTTTTGTGTATAATTATTTTTGTTTTCAAAATATGTATGACTCAGTTTGGTGACTTTGTGTAGGTATTGAAGTGTGTATCGATTAACAACTATTCCAATGATAAATCATAAGAAAACCAGGATAAAAACTTATGAAGCTATTCTGATAACGCAAGTAATTGATTATTGAAAATTTCTCTTTCTAACATTGGTAACCAAATTTGACTACATTCGGCTGAAATACTAGCTACACATTTATCTGCATTTAGTTGTATTAAAGCACTTTCTTTGATTTTTCGTCTTTTATTATTGGGCTCTTTCAATATTAATTTTGTCGAATCCCATTGAATTTTATGCCCCTCTTCCCAAGCATGTTCACAAATACCTGACTTAAAGGACTCCCTATCTTTTATATATTTTTTATGTTTACTTATTCGGACTTTCAATGGTCTAGATGTTTCACCTAAATAGAATTTGTCGCATTCACAAAATATCTGATATATGCAATTCTTTGAAGATTTTTCTTCATTTTTTGGTTTTGTTTTTGTTAGTATAGATCTCAACGTATTGTTAGATTTAAAGCTGGTTCGAATGTTAAATTGATTACCAATTTTCTTAATTCTTTCTGATAAACCCTTAACATACGGTATTGTCAAGTTTTAAAAAATTATGTTAGCTGAATTATTAATATTATTGTTATTATTATGGGGTATTAACAATGAGCCCTTCTCTATATTCTTAATTTCTTTATTTACAAATTCTGCCGGGTAATTATTGGCATTTAAAACATTTTTTAGTAGATTTTTCTCCTTTGTGAAATGATTATCATTAAAACAAATGATTCTGGCCCTATCGTATAAAGATTTTACTACCCCTCTTTTAAGCTTTTAAGCTCACGAAAACAAATTAAATAAGTTGAAATTTCCGAGGAAAGCAATCGTAACGTAAAAGAAAAAAGCAATATCACGCAAGATATATATCAGACATATGTTATTTTCCTTTTAGATTCGAAACAAAACCGCAAAATATCACCTTTCATTATCTTTCGACTTTGTCGTTACCTCCATCACTTACCCCTTGAACCTAATGGAGATAAGACCGCGCTTTACCCGGAACTCATCCATTTTTCGCTTTTATAAAATTGCCGACAAGAAAGAAAATAGAGAAGAAGAATAAGCACGTCGCAAACTATATAGCCGGCTAGCCGGCCTGCTCTTTTGACAGTGATACACTAGCGTATATCCTAAAAATGAAGATGGGCGCGGTTTTTTTGTAACTATAATTTTGGAACGTTTGTTAGTCAGACCGGAAATGGTGGTAAAAAAATGAAATAACTCTGTAGACTATGAAACAATCTCTTCGATACTGAAATTATTTTTTCAAATATTCAAAATTTTTTATCAAATTAAAATTTTGGTCTTGAGATTTTTATAATGATCGACCGATATTTCAATATTTGCAATCTTCATCAATTCAAAATACTTTTATTTGTCCTCGGAAGGCGTCAACTTAATATTTTCAAAAGATTTGTCTATTTTATTTATAACACTTGTTACTTTCACCAAAAGGAACCAACTCTTTAGAAAATATTGAGCTTGTTGACGCCTTCCACGGACAAAGAAAGTATTTTAAATTGATGAAGATTACAAATGTTGAAATATCGGTCGGTCATTTTTCCCAGATCTATCTGGCTATTATGATACAGGTATTTTTTTAGGAAGGTAGAACTCAAAGCTGTGAAGGGAAAATCGCCCAGAGGCGCACTCTATTTTACAATGGAAACTTCTTTACTCCCTTTGAAGTGGTTGAATAATAACAAAAAAACTCCGTCGCCACTTGTTGCGTCCATTATATAGATGCCTTTATATATATACGTCAATTGCTTTATAAAAGGATATGAATTGCAAAAAGGTTTTTTATTGTCCATTTCAAAAAATGAATATTAAATTTGAAGAAAATTGTCCTTCTGCTTTATTTTTGATGGTTTTTATTCGAGAAAAAATTATCTAAGCAAAAAAAAAGTTTAATATGATTCTTTGGAGATTTCGCTCAAACTTCCTTGAGGAATACAAACTTGTGAGACACTGGCTTTGTTTAATGAACAATATTAATTAAAAAGACTCTCACTGGTTGATAATTCAATTGAAATTCATACAAACATATAAAAAGCTTGTTATAAACATATAAAAGCCTATTGCATCATCAACTGAGTGGAGAAATTCTTAAATATCGATATTTTCCAACACCATGTATGAAGACATTTGAATTATACTGTGATGGTAATACATCACTTCATTCCACTTCAAAAATGTATTCAATTAGGATTATACTTTGGAATAAATCAACAAAACCAAATAAGCTTAGGCATATTTCAGAATATGGTAAATGCGAAAGGTTAATAATTTTTAAAAATTTGGCGAACGCGCCGGGACAGTATACCTGCATCTAATTATACAATATAAACTGGCTATATATGGCAAAATATTCGTAGTAAAATAATGAAAATTTTCATGTACGGGTTTTCGGATAAGATCTTCTCAATCAAAATATTTTCAAAGATGGCCGACTTCCGGTTCTATCGGAAGTCGACTGTATGTTTGTTTTTTTAAATGGAACACCCTGTGTATTAATACATATTTGGAATCTACGTAAAATTTGAGTATACTTTTGTCTGGAAACTTTTTCCAAGAAATGCATACTTTTTGAGTTATTAATTTTTTTGTAAAAAATTTGACCATTGCAGACCCTTATAAATTATTTTTTTACGAGGATACCCTTGAAGATATGGAAATGGTTTCTGTTCGGTTGCTTCAAGCAAGGTTAGACGTATTTGAATCTATGTTGAAAAATTTTTCATTCCATACAGGGTGTGCATAAAAAGTGTTCAAATTTTAACTTCATAAATATCAAATTTCTTAATTTTTTTAATTAAAACCACCCGGTTTTTTTTTATTTTAATGCATTCAGGGGTAAAAAATAAGGCAAAATTGTGTATACTTTCATAGGCCTAAACCTTACCGTTATCCAGACATTAGGTGTTTTTTGTAACTTTTCAGAGATGCAAGTGTGGTCTAAATTTCATTTTGACCTTTAAAAACATCGTATCTGAAAACCCAAACGTAGGAATTCTCATGACTTTACTCCAAGTATTCTGCCATATACAGATAGTTTTAACTCGTCATGGGACACCCTGTAGAGAGGAGCTAGGAATAATGATAGTAGGTACTTCATATAAGATTTTGCTCCACTCTTTCCGTTCACAAACTATAAACCTCTAAATAAAATGCCGTTGTGTTTAATATTTGGTATTTTTCCACTTCTAACGCAACAATTGCAATATCTTGCAATATCTTCAAACATTTTTAAATGAAAAACGTCCTATTGTGATATCTCGATAAACTTGAGTTAATTTTTAATGTTCAACTTTAGATGCTTGTACTTCGTTAACTTAGGAAGTACTACACAATCTCGTATGAATTACTTTCACCTCTCTTCCGTCTCCTAGATTTTGTTTGTATCTTAAATATTTTAAAAACAAAGTGTTCAGTTCTTTTAAATAAAATAAATCTCCTTAAAAATGTATTTTAAGCATGTAAGTGTGTACTTTGTTATCTCTTTTAGATCTCCTAGCCTTTATAAAATACTTAAGACAGTCATTTAGTTTTTGATATCGTTCTTAGACACTCCAAATTTCATTGCATGATTATTTCGCCACATTTTTCTTCACATTTGTCCTTTTCCAATTCCGTCTGTAATTCTGTTTGAGTTGTTCAAAATTGCTTCGTTAAAAAATAAATAAAAATATAATAAAGAAGATTTCAGTCGATTTATTGGTGCTGGAACTGCCGAGATAACAAATACAACACAATTTCTAAAACTACCTACCAAAATCCTACAAAAGTAAAGCATTTTTTTGAATTTCTTAGGTATATTTATTATCTATAGCATTTTAAATATTTTAGTAAACTCAAAAGAAAATTTAACATTTGTCTAATGAAAAAAACATTTGCATAACTTTTTTGAGGGTTTCGATGCAATTTCCAAAATAATGGGAGATCTGTAGCTTTGCTTCAGCCTTCCAAAATTTGATGGTTTTGCAAGGTATTTCGAAAATTAAAGGGGATAGGGAGAAGTTATCACTTCTAATTCTTGAGATACCTTGTGAAACCATCCAATTTAGAACGCCCTGTACATACCCTATCAAATATCAAATGAAAAGATAAATTGTTGATTTTTATAGCAAAGTTTAATAACAACTATACTAAACCTGAGCACGATGATACGAATCGTTTTGGCAGAGGAAATGAAAAATCTGAGACAACAGGAAGTCGATATGATTGTTTAAAGGATTTTCAGGAAGGGTGAAGCTAAACTGCGGATCTTCCAATATTTTGGAAATTGCATCGAAACCCTCAAGAAAGTTATGGAAGACTTTTTTTTTTAATTTTGGAGGGTAGTTGTATTTGTTATCTCGGCAGGTTCAGTAGGTATAGTGATAAATAGACGGAAATCTTCACCAGTTGAGCTTGTTATTATATTTCCGATTGTTTTTTAACGAAGCAGGATTGAAAAAAAAACAAATGTGAAGAAAAGTGTAGCAAAATAATCATGAAATGGAATTTGGAGTGTTCAGTAATGATATGAAAAGCGAAATGACTGTCTAAAGTATTTTATGAAGACAAGGCGATCTGAAAGAGGTACACGTTTATTACTTAAGATACATTATTGAGTAGATTTATTTTATTTAAGAGAACTGAACACTTTAGGTTTTGATATATTTAACGTAGCTACAACCAAAATCTAGGAGACGGAAGGGAGGCAAAAGTAATTAATACGAGATTTCTGCAGCTACAGGCTCAAAACGGGTCAAAACAATATTTAGACCACACCTGCATCTCTAAAAATTTACGGAAAACATTTAATATCTGGATAACGGTAAGGTTTAGGTATGGGGAAATATGCATGAATTTGCCTTATTTTTCACCCCTGAATGCATTGAAATGAAAAAAACCGGGTGGTTCCTTTAAAAAAAGTAAAGAAAATTGATATTTATGAAGTTAAACTTTGAACACTTTCTATACACACCCTTTATAACATGAAAAATTTTTTAACATAAATTTAAATAGGTCTGACCCTGCTTGAAGCAACTGAACAGAAACCATCTTCATATCTTCAAGGATATTCTCGTGAAAACATAATTTATAAGGGTCTCCAACGGTCAAATTTTTTACAAAAAAATCAATAACTCAAAAAGTATGCATTTTTTGGAAAAAGTTTTTGGGTAGAAGTACACTCAAATTTCCCGTAGATTTTAAAAATGTATCAATATACAGGGTGTTCTATTCAAAATAACGAAGTTACAGTCGACTTCCGGTAGAACCGGAAGTCAGCCATCTTTGAAAATATTACAGTTGGAAAGATCGTATCCGAAAACCCAAACGTAGAAATTTTCATGATTTTACTATGTGTATTTTGCCATAAACAGCCAGTTTATTTTGTAAAAATAGATGCAGGCATAATACCCCGTCGCGCCCGCCAATTTTTTAAAAATTCACTATCCCGTCGCGTTCGCCATATTTAGAAATATACCTTAGCTTATTTGGATTTTGTCGATTTATTTGAAAATATAATCCTTATTTAATACATTTTTAAAGTGGACTAAAGTGATGTGCTACCCCTACAGTATAATTCAGATGTCTTCATACAATGTGCAAGTTATCTCGAAAATTAGACGATATAGGTAAAGATTATCACCTCTAATTTTTGAGATACCTTGTAAAACCATCCAATATTGGACACATCCTAATAACTGACCCTGTATGTGTGAAGAAGTGATATTTATGATTATGATTCACAATCTGTTCAATTGCTCCTGATAATTTTCTTTTTCACAAAACCTCTCAACGATAAGAAAAAAAATTTGTCTAATAAAATTAAATTTTCTCTCCGAGGTTCAAGCAAAACAATACCAGTTATTTCTCGTTTAAGTAGGAATATTTATGCCGTTGCACGAAGGTAGGAAGAAATTGTAGAGAATATTATTTTCTATTAATGTGCAGCAAGAAGTAAGAAGCTTGGAGAATTCTCCTTCGTAGTTATATAAAAATACTGATCTCATCCAGAGTGTAATTATCAAACCAAAGACGTGCTAAATTTCAAAAAATTTTTAAGTTTTTCCATTTAATATTCGGATCGTTTTTATAGTAAATTTTTAGCCTACGAGAGTGATAAACAGACTTTTTTTTCAATTAAACCTTAAAAAATCGTATCCCCGTCACTGATCGAACGCTCTCATAGGCCAGACGATAGGGGTAACAACTACTAGTTATTAGCAATACGGCTGATTTTTTTGTTCATAAGTACCTTGAAGTATGTTGATTAATATACAAAAAAGTTTACCAGTCTATCGATTTCCCAAATTAGGAAAAAAATCAAAAAACTTTTTTTTTTTCGAAATTCTTCAATATTTCGCGCTGGGAAGAAGATAGAGAAAAATAAAAAATATCACCGTGTAGGAGGAGTGTTTTGCAACAAAAAAAAGGTGTCTTGCGTTTCTTTCGTCCAAGCAATGGTTTGTCCGGAAAAAATTCGGTAAACTAAGTATGTGTTCCGCATCCGCGCGACTCTATTTTCTGAAGCGCGGCGGAGTACATTATAAACTATTGTACAGTTATAATGTAGATATAAATAATTGTAATACGGTGTTTTGAAGAGGAGAGTGTCGGCTTTAAAATGGCATTTTTTTTGTCATGGCACATAATCATTTTTAGCAAATTACTCATATATAATTTAAATATTATATTTATACTAAGTATTTCGATAAAAAATATATTATATAATAAGGTGGCATTGAAACAATTTTTCGAAGGATGGAAACTGTTATTTAGGAGGTCTGTTCTATATATACAATTTACGGATAATTACTTTTCATTATTTTGCAAATTTTAGGAATCTTGAATTTACAAGAAAATATATGTATTAAATACTGTAACTTTGATAAAACTGGAGTAATTTGAATGGGGTTTGCGTAGAAATGTTGGAGAAACTTCTAAGATCAAGAATATATGTAAACTTTTTTTTATATTAATCTACATACTTCAAGGTACTTATAAAAAAATCAGCCGTATTGCTACTTACTTGTACTTTTGGTCTGAAATGACCCATAACGACTGGCCTATCAGGAGAATAACAGAATAAGAAATAATGGAGTTTCATATCAGAATTTGACTTTAGCACTGTCGCTTTTATTTCATCGTCTGCAACTTGTAACTTCTCATAACTCCCGTTCCCTTGTCGTAGAAAATTTATTCGCTATTATTTTAAACCCAGAATACCTTAGGTAATTATTTTCCATCGTGGCTTTTCTTCTTTTCAATATTCCGATTCCGTTCTTTTCCATGCATTTTATCATTATCGATTATCAGGAATAAATGCATTTTCTAGAGGTAATAAAACAAAAAATTTTGATGGCTTATTTAAAATTAAAATTTATAAAAAATGTAGTGAAAAAGAGGAGGGAAATCCCATCAGGACATTGAGACCATGGGATTTCAAGGCTTTGAAATTTAGGATAAACAATTTTTTTTCACGTATCTTTCAAATTCTGATACCGTTTTAATACAAATTTCTATAGATACGAAGCTGTAGAGTGTAAATCCAAAATTTCAGCTCAAAATTCCCACTATTATGGGCATTAGGATTTTTTTTGACTTAGCGTACCTCAAATTCAAAATAATATATAAAAAACCGTTAGCAATAGAAGAAATTGGGATAGGAGTGTTCGGGTCAGGAACCAAACACTCTGAAAGCTTGGGAAAAACTCCAAGTATCTTTCAAGCGGAAATCCAATATTGAGAAGACATAAGACAAAGGATTATCATAATTTCAGATAGTCAAGCAGCCATTAAAGCACTGAGCTCTTGTGTAATTAGTTCTAAAATATTGTGGGAATGCCTAGACAAACTCAATAAACTAGGCAGGAACAATATAGTCACCTTACTATGGATTCCAGGACACACTGGAATAAAAGGAAGCAGATAAACTAGCAAAGAGGGGGACTGAAATACCTTTCAGAGGGCCTGAACCCTTTTGCGGAATTAGCCTCAATGTAATATTGGAAGAAATAGGTAAAACCAAGAAAAAGAGAAGATCTGACCATTGGAAAGATCTAGTTAGGCTTATATGTACAATCAAAGACTCTTCTGGGTGACTACAACCTGTTGAGATCACATGAATGCATAAGTCAAAGTAAAACTGCGCTTAGAGCTTTAACAGGGATCCTGACGGGCACCTTAAAAAGCTTAAAATAGGGGAGGAAGAAGAATGCAGATTTTGTGGCATGGAAGAAGAAACCTCCATCCACATACTTTCCAGCAGCACAGCACTTCAGAATCCTTGAGCACAGCACCTGGGAGACTACTGGATTGAAGAGGAACATTTACCTAAGTTGAAGCCTGCAGACATCCTGAAATTCCTCCGGGAAATAAGACTGAAGGAACTACTAGTTTCTGAGATTCTCCTCAGAAACTGAGTAGAAGTAACGGGGCACTATAGATCTTTTAGGTATCAGTGAATGTTACTACAAAATACATACCCACAAACATACATACATAAAAACCGTTGACATGAACATAACTGTTTGTGACAAATCTAACATTTTCTAAGCATCCACCGCTGTCGCTATCAATTATATTTTTCCCACGAATCCTTAACACCTGAATAAACAGAAATCTAAACGTATATTAGTCCTGAAAACGCTAACATGAAATCCACCGATATTCGTAGCTGTATTTACACAAAATCGAATACGCTTTACAGATTTCATAATTTAATATAAATTTACTTTTAGTCTCCTTATTCGCCTTGGTAGTGGGATTATATAAGATGTCATTTCCACGCTAACTTTTACCTCGGGCGTATTTAAGCAAAGCTGAGGTTCGTTTTCGGGGAGCGAAGGGCAAAATTTTCTATGCTTGGATATTAATACGTTTCCGTGTTTTACTGACTTTCCATTTATAAATATCTGAGCTTCACAGCCGCTGCAATTAATCTGATGATATCAAACCGATTAACCGCTATACACTGTGTTATTTATAAGATGCGACATAGGGATTCGTGTAGAAAACTGTCAAATGCTATTTGATAAAAAAGATATCTCGCGTTTGACAGTTTTGTACAGGAATCCCTATGTCGCATCTTATAAATAACACAGCGTCCCATCTAGTTTAACAAGCTCAAGTGACTGAAAATGTTGTATTCAATCGAATTGATTGTAGAATATGCATCTATTATTAGAAAAAGACAAGGAATTTGGAAACGCGGAATATATTTTTTCAAGTTCCGTGAAAGCGATGGGATACTGAGTTTTTTCTGTTTTACCCATAATTGACAAATATTGTATTATAAAAGTTTCATTTTTCAAATATTCAGGGTAATTCATTAAGAATGTCCAATCTCTGAATTGTAGATTCTAGACCTCAAAATATGATGATTCTGCTCAACATGCCTCATGCAAATATTGCTAGTTTCCGAGATACGAGAAAGTTTGAATTTAAATTTTGATTCTCGCAATAATTTTTTATGTTTCCACAATTTCTCTTCGAAAATTGGCAATTTCACGTTTTTTGGCATGAGGAATCATAATTTGCACTCTAATTTAACATTGCTAATAGAGGGCGCTAGTTACACTTGTTTGTGTTAATTAAATCAAAGTAAATTTTTTTCGGGCTAAACTTATAACTAAAATAATAAAAAAATATTAAAAAGTGTTAAATTCTACAATAAAAAGTTACTCTGGAATATTTAAGTTCCCGTTTTAGATAGTATAAAATTTGCAATTTTTGATTTTCTAATCGTTGTTTAAGAAGATCTATCGCATTATTTTTATCATCTAAAATTGATAAAAACGTAGAACCATGAGTAAGTAATTGAACTATCTAGAACTTGTAAAATGGAAAACTTAGAAGATCTACCAGTAATGTTACCTTTTACGCAATTCAGCAATCAAAACGGATTTAAGAGCAACATACTACGTTTATACGAATACATGGAACATGTAGATAAGAAATTAAATGGAAATTTAACTTGTCAAGAGTATATTTTACGAAAAATCGTTGAAAAATTATGTCAAGTTATAACAAATCCCACTCAGAAATGGAAATCAGCCATGAAACAAAACGGTTATATGGATTTATTCAACTCTCTGTTGGAAGCTACTGTTGGTCTTCGAAAAAAATTGGATTGTTTCCGAATATGTTGCAATAAATTAATTCTTATAGAAGATGAAAGAAATAACATCGTGGAGCAAGTAATGAGTCTACCAATTGAACAGAGATTCAATTGTAATTTGTTAATCAGTATTAAACAAGAAAGAATGGAATTGGAGAAGAAAATTAGAGAAGTAAAGGAACATCAAGAAGAACAATTAGAAGATAAAAAAGAGTTGAGTTATTTGGAAGACAAGATAAAAACGTCTATAAAAGAAATAGAAGATTTTTCAGCTGCGGAAGATATGGTAGCGGATTTAAAATTAGAAGCAAAAAGTCTATTACACGCGAGTGACAAAGCCCACTGTTGTTTGTTATTATTATGGACAAAATAGTGAAGAAAATAAAAAGACAAGGAGGACATCTGGACACGATAATAGGGTACAGGAACATGGTACCGGTCAGACTAAGTGACCTACTATACGCAGACGATATCGTACTCATATCAAAATCGAGAAATAAAATGCAGAAACTAATTAAATTACTGGCAAGAGAAATAGAAAAGATGAAATTGATAATAAATACAAAGAAAACCAAAGTAATGATAGTAAATGAAAAATAGGGGAATAATTACAAGGAATTGAAATGTACCTAGGAAGTATTTTAACAGAAGATGGAAAAATAGACGCAGAACTTAATAACAGAGCAAATAAATCAACAAGATTATATTATTCCTTAAATCGAACATAACTAAGCCATAAATACATTGATATAAATACAAAGATGGAAATATACAACAAAATTACAGTAGCAAATTATGATTCCTCATGCCAAAAAACGTAAAACTGCCAATTTTCAAAGAGAAATTGTGAGAACATGAAAAATTATTGCGAAAATCAAAATTTAAATTTAAACTTTGAACCCCGTATCTCGGAAACTAGCAATATTTGCATCAGGCATGTTGAGCAGAATCGTCATATTTTGTGGTCTTGAATCTACAGTTCAGAGATTGGACATTCTTAATGAATCACCCTGTATACAACATATCCAACCGTCTGGATTTGTCAAACTAGATTGGACACTGTTTGGCTGGGATATAAAAAGCGGAAAATTACAAAAAGTTAGCTCGCGTTTGACAGTTGTATAGTGTACAGGTACAGTGTATAGGTACGTATAAAGTGTGTTCACCTTTATGAATTGTAAAAAAAGAGCAAATTCTGTTTGATTTGAAACAATATTAGGTAGTAGCAGAGCAAATTTCACGTTATGAAATTGCAGACACGTAATAATTGTCGAGGAAAATCTAATACCGAAAATTTCCAATAGAATTTCCCGTGTATTCTTGGCACAATCACCTTTTATAATGTAAGATAACTACATGGAAATTTTCAGTAGCGAGAATATTGAGTTTCGTTTAATAAGACGATATCGGGTTTTGTACGATGGACGCGAAATTAAACGCCCTCTTCTCTAATCCGTTTTACTTCAAACTACCTCTCAACGTAAAAGCAGATTTGATTCGAACCTGTGTAATTGCTTAGATGGCTCTGGTATCGTCATAGTTTAGGACCAATTATAAAAGCATTTAACTCAATTTACGAACGTTTGAGGATGTACCAACAAAGATTATGTTTTAATTTAGGGATACTCCGGGATTATTATATCCTGTTTCGATTCAATAGCTTCTTTTTATATTAAAAGTGTCATTTTAACTTACCCACTCTATATCTCAGACAAATCATGGCCCAAAGATACGAAGTATATGGTAAATGCAAGCTTAGATTCGGATTGGGGAGGTTTTAAGATCCATTTTTGAGAAAACGAATTTTTACGAGAAAACTTATAAGAAAAATCCTCAGAAAATTTGGAACTCCATTTTTATTCTCATTTCTTTATACAACTGCAAGTAGAGGACACTTTGGTGGTTCCAAATAGCCTTGGTTAATTGGTCTAATATAATTATCAACAGAGATACAGGGTGTTTTATCCATTTAGTCCAATCCTTTTGAAGGCCATAACTTTAGAACCACCCTATATATTTCTTTCATTTTTGGTAATGATCTATTGCATTGATAACACAATAAGATAGTGTGATGAAAAAATTATAATCCAGGTCTGGTTTGAGAAAAATTTGCAAAATTCGATAATCTCCAAAACAACACCCTGTATATCAGAATTTTCTAAATCCAATAGATTGGACTAAATGAATAAAACACACATTTTTCTCCAAAAACCTAGAATTTTTTCTAAAACGTATTCACATGCTGTTCTTTAAACTGACATTACGGCTAAACCGTTGAATATATAACATTTATCTCTTGATTGTTCGTCAGAGCAGTAATGGCCCTAATCGATGGTTTATATTGGGTTTCTTCGATATCATAAATAACAAAGTTATACAGGTTCAAAGTCTGAAGTCGTTTTTTTGGACATGCATTCCTTTAAAAAAGTGTATCACCTACGCCTATGGAATCGAAGCAACCAAATATACATAAATCGGCAGAAGAACTATATTAACGATAAAAATATATATCACTACTTAATTTCCATTAGAAGACGAGGTATTAAAGGTCAAAGTTGAACATTAGAAGAAAAATTCCAATTCCAAATGTTGATTTCCGATTTCGTTTAAAATTCGCATACTTATAGAGGTTATTCGATATGTCCATTTCAAAAATTCCATCTGTTTTCCAAAAAAAAATTGGTTACCAGGGAAAATGAAAAAAAAATTCGTAAAACCGTATTTTTTGGAAAACTATGCCTTTTATCATAAAATTGTAGCAATTTTCAGATTTTCCGTATCGAAATACATGAAAAAGATCAATATGATCGTTTCTCCAAAACATCAATGACTTTTCTGACTTTTCCGAGCACATGTTTAAGTTTCTTTTCTTCTAAATAATTAACGTATCGTCGAAGTTAGAAGAGATACAAAAGTCGTCGGAAGAAGGAAATGAAGATGGAGCTATATATAATCCCCGCAATTCACTAAATAATTGATTCGATCTGCAAAATAAAAATTGTTTCCCTCGACCGGTCACGATGTATGCGGAGCAATTAGCGTTCAATGGTTATCCAGTTGTCAGTGTATTAAAAATTTCGAAATGCGTCGCTTGTGTGTCAAGTGATGCGACAAATAACAATTTTACACCGAAACGTTCAAATTAATTTCTTTTCCAACATCTATCGGAACGAGGTACACCGGTCCCGAACAATCATTCGACTCGTATGATTGATTCGTTCGAATTGTCGAACAATTCCATCAATTTCAATGAATGTCAAACGAAGCAAAACGCCTGCGGTGTCATCTGTTGTAACTTGGTTATCATTCAATTCTCAATATTTGATTACCGATAGATTTTCGAGGGCGTAGGGGGCTCGGCGAATTAATCAACTATGAAAGGTGGGAGAAAAGGTTTGCTTTTCGGTGTTTTTTTATTTTTTACCCGGAATCGAGTTTCGTTACTGACCACTTGTTTTTCTATTAAAGCTGAAGGAAAACGTGATAATCGAGTTATTGAGAATTGCTGCTTGAAATTCCGACAGCTCAACCAGTTTAATATACAAGCATATTTTAGGAAATCCAAATTTGGTGGAAAAAGATGATTAGTTGTAATTTAATTGGCATTAAAGTACCCTCCTAATGGCTTAGAAGAAAATGTTATTTGACACAACCCTGTGGTAGGTAACTTTTTATTTTCAAATGGCACCCCCTGTATATTGTCATTGAAAATTGCGTGTCGTTTTATTTGGAACACAACAATATTATAGCACATACTTGGTATTTTTTTCAATTAAAAATATCAAAAGCGTCAATATTTTAGTCCAGTAGCTGAAGGGGCAAACCTATCAATATATTTGTCCAATAATTTTTTTTGGCTTGATTCGTAGGTCTTGACAAAGGGAGAAAAAGTTCTCCAAGATTGCCCCTTGGCTAAGGGCCCAAAATGGCCCCTAACGCCCCCAAAAAACGGTTTCCCGCCATTATCTCCCGAAATTGGAATTTGGACAATTTTTGTTTAGGTAGAAAGTGAAGGTCGTTAAATTGTCTACAAAAATGGTCCCTATAATTTTTTTCGAGAATTTGATAGTTTTCGAGATAATCGCATCCAAACGTCCCCTCGCTTACGCGGCTGCACTACCTCTAGAAATGCTGCCGTCTATAAAATTAACTTGTAAACCGGCGGACAAATTCTTCCAGAACTCGGTCAAAAATTAATATTTTACGGTGATTTAAAGTTCATTGTAATGGGAATTTCCGTAGGTATCGATATGTGTACCTTAAACCTCGTTCTCGCCCGTCGAGGACATTGCAAAAAGTGGCCAATGTTATTTTCCCCAATATTTTGGCCTCTTCCATTAAATCATTCACATTTTATTTATTTTAAATGGTTTATTACCCCTTGTTTTTCCAAATGGTGTCTGGGGAGGTCCTGAATGTTCCTAGAAATTTCTTTTCAGTATCTTTGTGGCGTTTCAATAAAAAGTTTATTTATTTATTTGCATTTTTCAGTCGTTTTCGGAGTTCTCACAAATCCTGTAAACAAGCGAAAATAAAATAATGTCCAATTATTTTGTTATTAAATGCACACCATTTGAAAACTTACTATGTCTACTCTCTGAACCAATATTTTTATTCGGAATACAATGTACTCATTTTCCAGGGACCGGGAAAATTGGTAACACGGGTGAAAACCATCCTCACTGAATTAAAGCTTATATTCTGACCTTTCCATCCATATAACTTGTTCCCCATATTTGAGCGCCGTTCTTTTATGTTTATTATTCTCTTGTACACCTCTTTTAAGTCTTTTATGCTCCCTCCACCAGAGAAAATCGTACCGAACCTTATATCACGTGTACCCACGCGCCCACTCCAGTGGTCTGCTCTTGTTGACATTAAATCTTTGTTGTTTTTTGAATTTTTTGACACAGTGTTTAAATTATGAGAAAAATTAAGGTATATTCCCGGAAGAATTAGAGGTGGAATGAGAACCACATGTGCTTGAAGAGGAGGTGGAAGAAACATGGGTGGGAAGAGAAACAGAAGGGTTGGAAGATGATGAGGTAGTAATAGAGCTGGAAGAACAAGGGATATGGACAAGAGGGACAGATGAAGAAGTAGAGCAAGAGGTAATAGGCGACGAGAATCACGCTGATGATGAAGAGGATGAATCTGAAGACATGAATTGTTTTAACATAGGTACTCTATGTATTTTGTATTTTCAACCTAATTTTTATTAGAATAAATGGTATTTGTTTGAAAATGCCTTGTTTTTTCTGAAATCCTGCACCTATACTGTTCCTTCTAAAGTTTGCGAAAAATTTGCAAAAAATTAAAAAAAATGCAAAAAATATTTATCAAAAAATTATTATTATCAGCTTCTATAGGTATTGACTTACTAGTAGCCAAAACGCCGTCACTCAAGACTGCCACATGAAGCAATAAGATTTC
This sequence comes from Galerucella calmariensis, assembly GCA_910591675.1. Classification (NCBI taxonomy): domain Eukaryota; kingdom Metazoa; phylum Arthropoda; class Insecta; order Coleoptera; family Chrysomelidae; genus Galerucella; species Galerucella calmariensis. Next base: position 25,369 of record CAJUYG010002035.1, read on the forward strand.
GCAATTTTTTAGTAAATTTGCGACTCATATCCTTGTGAAATTACACTGAACATTGACTAATAGAATGAAGAGACACGAAGTGTTGCTGTGACACAAAAATCGTGTGAAATACGCCAATAATTGCCGAAAAAACGATTGGTACCCGGATTTTCATGTGTATACACCACAATTTAGCGAGTGCAGGTATTCCGCTGGCGCCATCTACAATTGGTCTCCAAAGTCTACAGGTGAAAATCTATGTATTTCCGAGGCCCTCGAGCAGAAATTTAGTAAGAAACCACCAAAAATATTCGGTGTAAAAATTTTGTTTTTTTCAAAGGCCATTTTCGCAAAAAATATTCGTGTTGCGAAAAAAATGATGGGGACCATTTTTGTAGATAAATTTAATGACCTTCATTTTTTATTTAAACAAAAATTGTCTAACTTGCCTATTTCGGGAGATATTGGTGGAAAACCGTTTTTTTTGGATTTTAGGAAGAAATTGATACTCCATGAAATATTAATGCTTTTGTTATTATTAATTGAAAAAAAATACCAATTTTATTGAAAATATTTTAAATAAAATCGCCCCTATGCTACCAATTTTGTACAGCTTTCTATCTATCCTAGAAATTTAAGTGGTACATTTCCAGTGGAAACACTCTGTATACACCTATAATCACTTATTTTTCTCTATAAAATTGGGCCAATACACACCGAAGATGCTTGTGGCTTGTGTGCCAATCAGATTAGGAAATTTAAAAATTTGGCGAACGCGCTGGTGTATTCGCCAAATTTTGAAAAATCCGTCTCCACCCAATTTTAAGTTTTCAAATATAATTAGAGATGGGATGGGATGGAACGACACGAAAGTGGATGAAATAATATTTAAGATTTACGATAACTTTCTCTAAAATGCGGCTTTCAACAAGCAATAATTTATAATTTACTATCAATAGCATAATCGTAAAATGGATTAACAACTTCCCTTTTCGAGGTTTATAGTTTGGAATTGGTGGAAAAAAAGTCATTAGGTCGTTATATTTTATATGTACCTATATACGACGTTGCATTAGTAAAAAGAGGTCGCTGCGGAGTCGTTAAAGCAATGGTCACACAAATAATAAAAAAGCGGAATAAAGTATTTTTATGGACAATTTTACGAATTTTCTATTTTGGTTACAATAAAAGTTGCTAGACGGTCTTTAAATAACAGTTTCCTAAAGGGAAGAACGTTGTTTATGCTTGTTTTTATTTCCTTAGACCGAGACTAGCTAGGGTTTTTAATTGCTTCACCCTGTATTGAGCAGATAGTTTTTCTCTTGAAATAAGTTTGTTTCGGAAATAAACTTTTCCATTCAAGAAATGCTTGATTGTTTCCCAGAAAATTATTTTTCATTTCATTCCAAAAATGCTAAAAATTTGTCGGTCGCTGCTTGAAATTCAGTGAAAAATAATTGCTTATTGGAAATTGCAAGCTTCCGACTATACAGACTGGCCCAAAAGTCTTGAAACGGCCAATTATTTCGTAAATTGTTAGTCCCAATTATACAAAATTTGGGGTACACCATATTTGCCGTATAGTATCTTATATAATTAGTAACTTTGGTTTTTCAAATGCATCACCCTGTATTTCCAGTGATTATTGCAATCTCCTATTTAATACGAGTTCAACCATATGTAACACTTATGCTTTTATGCTAGAAGGTCCAAAATACATAAAACATAAGTCTGGCAACGCCTATTTATAAACCGAATTTTTCAAGTATCCCCAATAAAAATAATCTCTAGAATTGTAATCAGGTGAACGTGGAGGCCATTCAATTCTACCTCGCCCACGAATTCATTGTCCGAGAAATGTCTCATTTGAATAAGTCGAACATTTACAGTTCCAGATTGCTGAAATAATATCTGGAAATGGGCTCTAAGCAAGTTTCTAAGTGTAGGTACAATTTCATTTCTAGGTCTTCAATAAAAAATTGCCCAATTAACAAAATCACAGCATGCTACATTTAAACATACAAAATTTCTTCAAATCTACATCTGTATCTGTAAGTAGGGAGGGTGAGTGTAAGCTCACAGCACTTATTAGACCTCATGTGACCCATTGTACATCCTTCCGAGGAGTTGTCCTCCTAGGTCATCATCGTCTATACTGTCCTTCCCAGAAAGGTAGACAGGTGACTAGGAGACTTCTCCTTTATATCGGCAGGTGTAGGCCAAGACTCACCAAACACACACTCTCTTATTGACGATAACTCCGGACACTCGCATAAGACATGCCTGACAGTTTCATCTTCCTGTTCACACATCCTGCTTGGAGGTGTGTCCACTAGCCCCATAGTATGGAGGTGTTTCCTTAGTTGAAAGTGGCCAGTCAGAAATCCTACTGTTAAACGTAGGTTTTTCCTGGTCATCGCCAAATATTTCTTCGACGCTTGCTTCCCAGGGTCGCCCAGGCCTTGGGTTCCATCCCATCTCTTAAGGGATTGAACAAGGGTGTAACGTTTGGCTAGTTCCGCAATTGTTGAAGTTGTCAGGCCGTAGGTGTCACTGGGTCCTAAATTTTTTAGTCCAGGCGATTTCCTGGCTAAAGAATCGGCATTGCGATTACCTGTCGTGTCCTTCAATCCACCTCAGGATAATATTGTTATCTGCCGAGGCGTTACCTAAGTCTTGGTGACACTTTAGCACTAGCCCCGATATAACACGTTGTCTGTTCAAGGCTAATAGGGCTTGTCTACCGTCAGTGCAGATTGTTATGTTTTCACATTTTTTGCCAGCAGTTCCTTTTCTGGTTAGTTCTTTTGCGGCAATTGAGATACCAGCCAGTTCTGTTTAAACCACGCTGGTATTTTTTCTCTTTTCAAACTTAATCTTTAGGCTTAGTGCTCTGGAGTGAACTCCACATCCTATGAGCCTTCTGTCGTTTTTGAGCCATGTGTATATACGTAAATCTGCATATACTAACAATTTACGAGATAATTGGCCGTTTCCAGACTTTGAGCCACTCCTTAGATATCAAAGCGACATTTCTTTATGCTTTATTGTGTTGTCGACTAATTAAAATTGTTTAAATTAACGACGAGATTCCATTTATCGAATAATATCAATACTTCAATACAATATTAAAACCTAATTAATTTAAATTAGAATATGCGAAATATATAATATATATTTATTGTAATACTCCCAATTGAACCGAGCAAAAATTTATGATTTAATCAACAGAACCAATCCAACTAGTCAATAATGCATAACGGACAGGTCCCGACGTGTATTCATTCGACCTCTAGAGAATCAAAAACCGAATCACATAATGAGACTGCGCTTCGATAACTTGGACACGATTGTCGAAAATCACGGGCAGATCCTCTCTTGAAATCCTCTATACATAATTTCCCCTGTGTTCATTACTTTTTACTTAGTTACAACGAAAATGGAATTTAGCTGGAAAATAACTCTTCCTATATAACTTCCAGGGGCAAATTCGATCACAACGATTAGTGTTTGATTGGACTGGATAATTATTTTATAACGCTATCTTAGGATGCAGCTTCTAGGCCAGTCAGTATGGGTCATTTTAGACCAAAAGTGAAAGTAATTAGCAATAGGGCTGATGTAGATTAATATAAGAAAAAGTTTACCAGTCTATCGATTTTCCAAATTATAAAAAAGGACTTTTTTTTGGAAATTCTCAAATATTTCACGCTGAGAGGAAGGTGGAGGAGAATAAAAAATATCACCGTGTAGGGGAAGTGTTTTGCAATAAAAAAGGTCTCTTGCGTTTTTTCCGTCCGATCAATAGTTTTTCCGGAAAAAAATCGATAAATTAAGTATGTGTTCCGCATCCGCGCGACTTTGCTGCACGGCGGAAGACCAGCTTTCTGAATTGCGGAAAAAAATATAAATATTCAATCAGATTTTTTTTTCAATCTTCGGTAAGTGTTGAGGTTAAAAATAAAAAATAAAAGGTAATAAATTATAATAAATTTTTTCATATTTTTATTGAAAAAAAGGTATGATATCTTGAAATTATATTGTTGAAGAAATATTTTGAATTGTATTTTTAACTCTGCATGCATATCTTAAGATGACAATTCGTTACGCTTTAGAGATTAGGTTTGTGTGTCAGCCTTTAAGTTATGGCCATGTGTTTTTAGGGTCCTTTAGCCATTTACGCAAAAGTAGGTATAATTACTAAGACTGCAACTTTCGTTCTGTTCACAGCAACTGCATTGCTTATTTATTTGTTTCGTTTATAATTTAATTCACCTAAATTCGCTTCATTTCAATATATTCACTCATTACTCTGGAAGTTGGTACATTTATTTATTCCTTTAAGTAAATATCCAACATATACAGGGTGTCCCAGAATTTTTTAGACAGGCTATAACTCTAAAACGGTCAGAAATGATAAAAGTGGCATGTAATTGGGAACTAATAAGGTTTGAGGCTTGTGTTGAAATTAATTGTAGAATAATGGTATTGTTGCCTTGATTTTCATGTGATTAAATTTGTTTATTTAACTTTTTTATTGATTTTGTTAAACTCTTTTTGATCGAAAATACACAACCAATGAATTTTAACATACTAAGTGTATTACATGGTTGAATTCAGAATAAAAAGACCTTTGATATGAGCAGTCACACGACCACCTTTGCATTTGATATTTTATGACATGACGTCATAGCTACGCTGATGATTTCGCTGACGTCATGAGGGATTCGCAATATTGTAAAATCTGTCCAATTGTAGCATACCAAATTTTATGAAGTTATCTTCAACCGTTTTAGAGTTATAGCCTGGGACACCCTGTATATTATTCATCTTTTATACCTTCTCACTATATGCATTTTGTTGCTTGAATATTAATCTTTATATTGCATAAGTATCAAATATTATTTTGAAAAAATATAGAAGATTTCTACCCGAATCTATAAAAATTGCTATTTTCGCTTATAATACAAAAAATCATTGAATCCAAAAATGTATGTGAATTAATTAATTGCCATCTTAAAGCCGACACTTTCCTCTTCGAAACGCCCTATTACAATTATTTATATCTACATTATAACTGTACAATAGTTTATAGTGTACTCCGCCGCGCTTCAGAAAATAGAGTCGCGCGGATGCGGAACACATACTTAGTTTACCGAATTTTTTCCGGACAAACCAATGCTCGGACGAAAGAAAGGCATAATACGTTTTTTGTTGCGAAACACTCTCCCTAAACGGTGGTATTTTTTATTTTTCTCTACCTTCCTTGCATCGCGAAATATAAGAAAATTTCGAAAAAAAAGTTTTGTCATTTTTTTTTTTAATTTGGGAAATCGATAGACTGGTAAATTTTTTTTATATTAATCCACACACTTTACAGTATCTATGAAAAAAAAATCAGCCGTATTGCTAATTACTTGTACTTTTGGTCTAAAATGACCCATACTGACTGGCCTATTTTAGGATGCAACTTCTACCGGATTTAGCGAAGTTTCTATAGTAATTTATTCTTCCTAAATCGTTGTTGAAATTTACCCACAATCTCTGACACTCTATAAAAAAAGACCTACCCTTATGTTGTCGTAGTTCAAACAGTCCTTCCTGTATATTCAAATATTTGATGAAGGAACACTATTGTCCGGCCTGCTGGCACTTAGTAAAAGTAAGTTGAGCTCGTCTCAAGGGTAACGGAACAGAAGAATCGTTGTGCGAACGTACAAAGTGGGTAGGAGTTTATTCCAGGACTGTATTAGATTATTTCGGGACAGAAAATTTATTATTTTGCTGAAGAATTTGTGTTACAAAGTATACAATAGTTTTTTGTTTTAATGGGTTCGTTTCATGAATTTCAATGAAAATGTCACAAGATATATTGGGTTTCAACTAAGTATTTGCAACTAATAACGCCACTCTACGATTTCGAATAAAAATGAAAAAAAATTATTGAAATTTGAATTTTTGTGGTAGATTATTGTGGTAGGCTAGAGCCAATGACAAACAAGGAGATTTTGCGCTGTTGTCAGGAGTGGAAACTTTATAAGTTGACTAGTTACCTTTTTTCTTTTACATCTGTTAAACAGAAACGCAAAGTACTGATGTTAAAATGTACTCTTTCAAATGGTGCTCTCATAATCGGGTGGCTCTTATTAAAAAAGGTAACTCTCGCGTAGTCGAAGAAAAATTGGAAATATATATTTCAAGCTGTAGTTTGCGACATGAAGCTTTCAAAGTAGAAAATAAAATGTGTCGATGATATAAAATGATATATCGAAACAATTGTCAATTCTATTAGGAAACTAGTATAGTGGAATTATAATGAAATAGTGTGTTGCATTAAAAACTAAAATGTAAAATCACTTTCAACATATAAGAGGCAATGCTGTAGTGAGTGTTGAAGAAAAAACATTCCACAGTACCTATACTTATAAAATAAAAAATAAAAAATTGGAATCTCTAGTATTACCGATTTAATGAAAATTAAATGTTCTCTATGTACATTGAGTTGTTTGAAAAACATGTGATATAACACACACGCATAAATTGCGTTACCCTAGAATTCCGAAGAATTCGAAACTTGATTTAGTTCCAGATCGCTTATTCTTCTTCTTTTTAGGAGATTTTGAGTACCTCCCAAAACAATAACAAATCAATAACCTACAAATGTTTTGTTTATGTGGTTTATTGTTTTGTGTGTTTATTGATTTCCGGATCTTATTAAAGAATTTGTGGTAGTGTTTTTTATTAGTTTTATGTCTTTTAAAGGTAAATAAACAGAAGCACACTTTCTACTATAAAATAACAATTATTAATAACTGAACGTGGATGATGTAAATTGACAACTGTCAAATTCTTCTAGTCGACTTTCACTTTATCCTAATCAACTTGGATAGTCGAGTAGGATTTAACAACAGAACGTATTTTGAATCTGGCAAAAAGGGCATCTGCCATTGGTTTAATTGAAGCGGTTTATTTAAATCCAAAAAGAATTTTAAAACTAAATTTGATAACTATTTATAACTTTTTGAGATAAATATCGTTATTATGGAAAAATATATGTTATTCTTAACCCTCCTGATATGAAATTCACTTGTTAATTCATACCCATGAAACTAGCCCATTAGATTGTTTTAACAGATGTTTTCTTTGCATCTAAGTCCAGGTCTGGAGTGAATCTAGCGTGTAGTATTTAGTCCGGGGAAGTTAGATCAAAAGTTGTCGTGAAATGGAAAAGATTTCCACCAGAAATTTCAATTTTTTAAACAAAATTATATGCTTGCGACGCAGGTTGCAAGCATAACCTGGAGCACGTAAAATGCAACAGTTTTTCGTCCATAACTTTTTTAGATTTGATTGTAGGTACAAAAAAATTGTGGGTATCAAAATTGTAGGGAATGTTATACCCTATAAGATGATGTAATGCAATATTTGAAAAAAAAATTTCTTAGCACATAATTTTTGAAAAATTGAAAAAAAATTTGTAAAATTGTTTTTTAAGCGACAAACATAATTAGAATAACAATAACGACTTCATAATATATGGAAATATAGTAGTCCGGCATCTCAAAACGTTGGTGTTTTCAGATTTTAAAAATTCAAAATGGTAGCCGTACAAAATTTCAATTTATATATTTTTTCCAATCTTGTCCCAATTCATGAATATTAACGCTATCCATACGCGGTTTACTGTATTTGATGGATAATAAGTTGTAGTTTTATGAACAATAACAAAATTTTTTCCACTTTTTTTTCACATTATTTTTTGCAAGTTTTACTGAACAACAAATTTTTTTCTCTCCGTTTTTCTTAAATCTGACATCCAAAAATATGTTTCATTTATTCATTAATATTTTAAAAATGTTTGTCCTCAAATGTTTGTCCATTTTGAAAAAATAAATGTTCATTAGAAGTGGAGAAAACAGTGCTCAAAATTCAATAGCTACTGAGACAAAAATATTAGAAATTTCGAGTTTCTGATCAACTTGTTGAATTGTTCAATAAAAACTCTAAATACTCTCAATTTTTTATATTGAATCATATTTTCCAACCTCAAATTCAAGAAAGCTTAACTCGTGAAAAATCTGAATTCTAAAAAAGTTATGGACGAAAAACTATGCTTGCAAGCTCGAGCGAAATCTCACAAATCTAGGCCATATACTTTTGTTCAAAAAATTAAAATCTCTAGTGAACATCTTCTCCATTGTATATCCTTACTTCTCCGAACTAAGTTTCGTTCTACCTCGTACACTTCACCTAAACCGTACGGTCAAGCTGGAATAAATTACAGTTTGATTTGTATTCAGACAAAGTAAATATTCAATTCCCCTCTACCTTTAGAGTTAAAGCCTCTCCTTTGCTCAGATTAGACGTACATTAGTTTTTGGATTTGCTTAAAGCCGCAATTGATTGAATTTGTAAACTTTATGTCAAATTTGGAGAATTTAGTTTTTGACTATCTCGTCAAATCCAATGAAAATGAAAACAAAAACATTTCTATCCAATTTTTTCAATTCCCAGATTTTGAAAAACTGGATAGCCGCTTGAGACTAAACCAGGAGAATATGTTGGATAAGATAGCACTTCCTAGACTTATTTATGGGTTTCTGCTATTGGTAGGTGGAATGTTTATGCTTCAAATCAACAAAAAGATAATTTGATATCCGTTTTTAGAAAAAAAATTGAAATTTCAACTTAATATTAGATATCTGAGTTCGGGGTTTCGGATATTTTGAAAACACATTTTTTTTGGAGAAAATGCGAAAAGAGGTCGAATTTTATTTTAAGGTGAACATCTTTCGATCATATCCTCAATTATCCTACATCCTGGGATATAGGAATGCTCGGACCAGGAACCAAACACTCTGAAAGCTTGGGGAAAACCCCAAGTATCTTTGAAGCAGAAATCCACGCCATAAGAAAGTGCGCCCAGTTCAATATTGATACAGAAGACAAAGGATTATCATAATGTCGGATAGTCAAGCAGCCATTAAAGCATTAAAGCTCTTGTGTAATCAGTTCCACAATGGTGTGGGAATGCCTAGACAAACAAAACTACTATGGATTCCTGGACACACTGGAATAGAAGGAAAAGAACTAGTAGATGAACTAGCAAAGAGGGGGACTGAAATACCTTTCTGGGGGCCTTAACTTTTTTCTGGAATCAGCTCCAATGAAATATTGGAAGAAATAGGTAAAGCCGAGATAAAGAGAAGATCTGACCATTGGAAAGATCTAGTAGTGCTTATACAATCAAAGATTCTTCTAGGTGACTACAACCTCTTGAGATCAAATGAATGCATAAGTCAAAGTAAAACTGCGCTAAGAGTTTTAAAAGGGATCCTAACGGGACATTGTCGCCTGAATGGGCACCTGAAAGAGCTCAAAATAGTGTAGGAAGAAGAATGCAGATTTTGTGGCATGGAAGAAGAAACTTCTATCTTTCCAACTGCACAACACTTCAGAATCCTAGAGCACAGCACCTGGGAGTTTACTGGATAGAAGAGGAACATCCACCTAAGTTCAAGCTTGCAGACATCCTATAATTCCTCAGGGAAATAGGACTAAAGGAACTACTAGTTTGTAGAAGTAAGGGGGCACAATAGATATTTTAGGTCTCAGAGAATGTCACCCCAAAATACATACATTCCTCACCTCCATTCTGTCACTATTATCGAAAAAATTGGAATAGGGATGGTACTAAGTGTAATTGAAAAGGTGATTTGGCCTTTTCCAATGAAACACCTCGTATAAAATGAAATAATGGTTAATCAATCAACCAATTATTACTTTGTGCAGTACAATCCAATATAATTTTTGATTGAACAAAAAAAAAACTAATCGATTTAGTTCATTTACGAAATATTTATAAACAACAAACAAAATAAATACCTTTTGTATATTGTATATTTGTATATTTATATTCTTTTTGTTGTGATTGAACAGCATCATATTTGCATTAATTGTTTTCATGAAATTTGAAAAAAAAGTCACTTTATTCGTAAAATTCACGATAAAATTAATAAACTGTTAATTAAATTTTATTATCAGCTTCTGTTAACCACTTAAGTCCTTAATCCGTACGCCGAGTTAAGATCATCATAGGCGAAACTACAATGAATTTGCATTACGCCGGACGAAAATTACATTTGCACACAAGTCTGTTGACTTTTAGCTCAGTGGAAAATTATAGAGTTTGATTTGTGTTTGGTCAGTAATTTTCGTTTCCGGTTTAATGAAGGTGAGTACGTTGTTTCAAGTTGCGCAGCTCGGCGTCGGCTTTTTTTATTTCGTGATGTTTGGTTTTCTCTTTGACACTATTTAAAGCAATTAGCTAAATTGGATGCGTCTGAACCAATTTATATAAATACCGGTTTGAAGAGAATAGAAACTGGTTAGTATCTCATTTTTATTTTCGGAAAATTACAAATAAAAGAAGGGTGAAGTGAAACAATGTGTTGTAACGCGTAAAATTCGGAATTATAGGAATGCATGTATTTTGGGGTACCATTCACTGATACCTGAAAGATCTATTGTAACCCCTTACTTCTACTCAGTTTTTCCTTAGTTTTTCATGCTAGATTCCTGCACACCATTAGATCCATTTTTGCCTTGTATGTAATCTAATTTTAGTGTTTATTTCACAGGAGTTGATTGCCTAGAGTCAAATTTAGATACTTGACTTATTGTCTCCATTCAATCTCGTTCCCATCAAGTTTTATGGTTTTGAGGTTGAGTTTTCTTTTCTAAGTGAAGGCTATCAAGATGGTTCCAGTTGGGTTGATTATAGGAATTATAGAAAACGTTTACCTGGGATTTAATTCACAACATTCCATCCAGAACTATCTTCTAGGTAAATGAGTCTAACAAGGAAGAATGGTTGATATCTATTTGTTTCTTTAGAAGTTTACCTGAATATTTGTTTTTATTCATCTCAAGATCTTTTAACAGACTTACTTCAAAGAATTTAGGTTGTAGATTCATGATGCACCCCATAACATTGGTTCTGGAAAAATATCTTGAATACGATCATCGATATTGCATGACACCTGAGATCCTAGAGCCTAAATCCTTTAAATTCAATCTTTTAGGAGGTCTTAGGATGCATAAAAACAACTTTACTATTCGATACATACTCATGGCGCGTTTCATTAACAAAGAAGCTTTCTCAACTGACTGACTGATTAGGAAAATGGACTCTCCAATGTTGGACTTGGGTAACTTTGCAAGATGCTGATGTATAAAAAAAAGAGAACAAATTAAACGATATTTTAAGAAGTACCACTACTATCACAAGAACGGTGCTACACGAAAAATAACACATTAATAATAATATTAACTTTACAATTATATACAGTCCGCATACCTATATTCAGTATGAATATTTATCAACCAGTTCCAATATGCATTGGAAATTTCGTAATAGCTTCTCTATATGAGATTTTCTAGCGGTGTGGTAAACCTATTAGGTGGAATAGAGATGAGACTTTTACAATAAATATTTATTTTATGTTGGTATATATCCAGCGTGAATTAACTGTTTCACTGAGTGTTCATTTTTTTAATAGTTGGATTTGTGCGTTAAATCGACGATAAAATGGGATTGAGTTTCAATTATTTACTTTCGAGTTGAACTAACTTAATTTTTTATAGTATCATATGGAATTTTTATGGAAAATAACTCATATACAGAATGGTGTATCTCTGTACCTGTAGAGTAGGGAGGGTGAGTAGTGAGGATGAGGTGTTACTTATTGTACCTTCTCCTAGGTCATCGTCAATCTTGTCCTTCCCAGGAAGCTGGACAGGTCACTAGGAGACATCTCCTTTATATCGGCAGGTGTAGGCTAAGACTCACCGAACACACTCTCTTATTGACGATAACTCGCATAAGACATGCCTGACAGTTTCATATTCCTGTTCACAAAACCTGCATAGAGGTGTGTCCACTAGCCCCATAGTATGGAGGTGTTTCCTCAGTTCACAGTGGCCAGTCAAAAATCCTACTGTTAAACGTAGGTTTTTCCTGGTCATCGCCAAATATTTCTTTCCAACTTTCCATGGTCGCCCAGGGTGATCCTGGCAAGACTGCATCCTTTGATTCCATCCCATCTCTTAAGGAATTGAGCATGGGTGTTGGCTAGTTCCACAATTGTCGAAGTCGTCAGGACGTAGGTGTCACTGGGTCCTGAAATTTTTAGTCCAGCCTAGTGATGAGCAAAATTGGTCTTGGTCTTGCTGTCTTGGTCCGAGACCAAAACCATTCTTCGACTCGCAAGACAGAATGGACAAGAACAAGACTAATACCAAGACCAACTCAACCAAAAATTCCTTTTCACATTAACTATATGAGATGAAATATTTGTAACAGCGTCAACATATGCTTTTCGTGAAACAATATAAGTTAGCATGTCGAATTGTCAGTTTTCTTCACTAGATTTTAACCGTATACATAAAAAACAAAGGAATCACTGCTTAAAAAAAAGGATCTACAAAAATGTTCGAAGAGAACATAGTCTTTGTCTCAATGACTGGTTAAGACATGGCTAAAATCCAAAGGAAAATTACTTATTTTTCAATATTTTCATTTTCCATAAGGATAAAATACAGCAAGACCAAGACCGAAACCAGACAGATTTGAGCAAAACCAAGACCAAGACCGAGACTGTTCGAGTCTTGGTCTTTCTTTGCTCATCACTAGTCCAGCCGCTTCCCTGGCCAAAAACTTGGCAATCGTGTCGTGCCTTAAACCCACCTCAGGATAATATTGTTATCTGCCGAGGCGTTAGCTAAATCTTGGTGGCACTCTAGTACTAGCTCCGATTTAACACGTTGTCTGTTCATGGCTAATCGGGCTTGTTTACTATCAGTGCAGATTGTTATGTTTTTACCAGAAATTCCTTTTCTGGTTAGTTATTTTGCGGCAATTGAGACACCAGACAGTTTCGTTTGAACCACGCTGGTATTGTTCCTCATACCCCATTTAATCATCAGGCTTAGTGCTCTGGAGTAAACTCCATAATTAATATTGTTGATGTGTATTGAAGAGACAATAACCCACAAAAAAATTTAAATTTGTACTCCCATCCCCCGAAAAGTTGAAAAAAAGGTGCATTTGGATATTTTAAATATTTCTTTAAAATCTTTCATGCATCTAATTCACGGTACTTCTCTGTATCTGTATCTGTAGAGTAGGGAGGGTGAGTGTGTAGGCTCACAGCATTTAGGCCACATGTGACCCATTGTACATCCTCCCGAGGAGTTGTCCTTCTAGGTCATTGTCCATCCTGTCCTTCTCAGGACACTAGGAGACATCTCCTTTATATCGGCAGGTGTAGGTGTATTGTTATCTGCCGAGGCGTCAGTTGAATCTAGGTGGCACTCTAGTACTAGCCTCGATATAACACGTCTATTCAAGGCTAATAGGGCTTGCCTACTATCAGTGCAGATTATTATGTTTTTGCCAGAAATTCCTCTTCTGGTTAGTTCTTTTGCGGCAATTGAGATACCAGCCAGTTCTGTTTGAACCACGCTGGTATTGTTTCCCATTCCCCACTTAATCTTTAGGCTTAGTGCTCTCGAGTAAACTCCACATCCTGAGCCTTCTTTCATTTTTGAACCATCTGTATATATGATTCACGGTACTTATTCACATGACACTCTGTATGAATGAAATAGTATATTGCAAATGTTTTGAACGAAATTTCTAAATCCAATTATTGATAATGATTTTCGGTTATAATATGTTCCCACCTCTACACGTAATTTGTAACATTGACTACACTTTGAAGAGAATTCAACATAATCCATTCGAATCCAAGTCGACGTATTACAAATCTATTCCGTGTTAGAATTTACCAACTATATATGAATAATGATAATTTTAGATAAACGAACTGAAAACCAACAATCTCTCGTGTTGTTAAATCTAAGTTGCACGTACTGGAAATCCAGATTAAATCTATTATTACAATAACTTTGAAATTAGAAACTCCAACCACCACATTTACTGACTTATTTGAGGTTTTTGTTTTATAAAGTTACTAATTTGTATTAATAGATTGTCCGCAGTATTCACAGCAAAGAATTGCATTTAACACTCCACCTACTATGTATCACTTGCTAGGAGAAGAGTACAATATGGAAAACTTGGTAGCTTATCTACGTGCTATTCAGTTTCTACACAAAGTTTAATTTATTACCAAAATTGTTTTTTTCATATCTTTACTGTAGTAGTACTTGATATTTAAATATTTATTGTTCATTTGGTAGCGCTAATAACCTAAAGGGTTGATGCGCTTTATTTTTCTTAAATAAAAAAAAAAGTTACTAATTTTTTTTAGGAAACAATGAAATGTGCTATTAAAAATATTATAGCTTGGGTATTATTAGCACTTTTTGAATATCTTTTCTCCCATTTAAGATTAGTATAGCTGTGCAATGATATGGAAAAGCAAGGAAAACTATATCTACTGATCCTTACAGTGAAGAGCTCCCTAGATTTATCTGTTTATATTGTGGGTCTGTTTAGAGTCTCCTACTTTTCAATAGAGGAGTTTAGTCTAAGGTCAGGGTGGCCAACAAAGAGTAGTTTTTTCTTTTAAAAATGGCAGTTAAGGTCAACCATTCAAAACATAAGATTTCTGCATGTTTTTTATCATTGCGGACATCTATATTGCTTCATTGAAATAATGAATACACCCCCGAAGCGTATATCTTGAAATTTAAAATGACTTTTTAGCTGAATACTCAACATATCGGTGGCCAATCATTCTAGGAACTCTTGTCTAATGTCAGTAATAGAAAGAATTCATCTCTTGGTGTCAAAGAAATCACCTTATTATAAATGAGAGAAAAACCGTTTTTATTCAATATACATCCCCACTCAAGGAAGGCAGTGCCTTTGTTTTTGATTTTAATAATTGCACGATCAACACTTCTAAAAATACAAAATTTCTAGGAATGGAATTAGATTGCAAATTAAATTTTAAAAATCACATTGACTGTTTATATAAAAAATTAATCAAATTATATTTGCTTTTAATAGTTTAAAATCTAATTTATATCAAGATTATTTACTGAATCTGTATTATGCACTAATATATTCTGCAATCAGCTGCAATGTAATTGTGTGGGGTAGAGCAAGCAAAATTGGGCGAGTATTTATTCTCCCAAAGAAATTTATTCGTTTGATCTTTGGCTTAGACTACAAGGAGTCCTGTAGGAGCATCTTCAAGAGCAATAACATCCTGACATTCACAGGCATATATCTCTACAAACTCAACAAAAACAACCTTCAGAAAAATAGTGACATACATAATCACGATACGAGATCTAAGAGTGATATTCACTTGAACAAATTTAGTCGTTCTCAATTAAAAAAGTCGCCAACCTATGCAGGGGGTAAATTTTTCAATCGGTTACCAGATGATATCAAACAAATAAACCATCTCAAGAAATTCAAAACTAGTCTTAAGAAAATTTTAATACAATATTGTTTTTACTCGCTGGATTAATTTGGTAGGTGGCGTAACATCTCTTATTTCCTCACCTAATTTTGGATCTTTTTGTATTTCAAACTTTGAAAATGTAACTTTTTATTTTATTTCATTTATATTCTTGTTTATACCTAATGTTTGTTATATGCTGTTGTCTGTATACATTTTAATTCTAATTTTAATTTTAATTGTTTTAACTTTAGTCTTATACTGTGTCTGACTTGTCTTATGTCATATGTGTATGATGGTAAAGACTAATAAATTATCTATGTGTATGTCCATTTTCGATAGGATTTTTCTAGCATTCCTAGTTAGTTGTATCTCTATTCTTCTAATTACTTTTTCCACTGACATCTAACATAACTAGTGACAGATAACAGAAATGAAATGGTTACTTGCTAAGAGTTCCTAGAATTATTGGCCACCGATATGTTGAGTATTCAGCTAAAAAGTAATTTTAAATTTCAAGATATACGCTTCGGGGGTGTATTCATTATTTTAATAAAGCAATATAGATGTTGGCAATGTTAAATAACATACAAAAATCTTATGTTTTGAATGGTAGACCTTAACTGTTATTCTTGTCAGAAAAAACCACTTTTTGTTGGCCACACTGGCCTTTGACTGAGCTCCTCTATTCTTCAAGTAAATGCCTTGAATAAAAAAATGGTATCAAATTATGTTGATTTGATTTGTTTTGGTCGTCGCGTGTTGTCTTCAAAAGAAAAACTTTTCAGTTAATTGTATTTCGAGATAATTAAAAAAAAATGACAAACAATCAGAATAATAAACCTTCGAAACGATTATGATTTGTTTTAATTTAAGTCTATATCGCGATTTGCTATTGTTACTGTGAGAATACTCCAGATGTATGTTAATTTTAATGCATGCAATCAATTTCGAAGGTAATTTACCTCACGAAAGCTCACTACAAAATAAGATATTAAATACCGAAATAACTAATTTTGTACGAGAGAATTTCTCAAGTTTTCTAATAGTCCAATTAAAAACAACGAAAGTGAACCGATTTTTGCTGAGGCGATGTGATGTATGAATTACTATAGATTTCTATCTCAGGAATTTAGTTCTGAACAAATTTTTGAGATTAACCCCCGGGAAGGGGTTGAAAGTCGTGAATAAATGTTAAAAATCGCAATATATTGAGAATTGAAGCAATTCTGTTGAAAAGTTTTAGATAAAAGTTGTAGAGAAAAAAATTCTGCTTCTGTAA
>CAJUYG010002036.1:8115-42059 GCA_910591675.1 Galerucella calmariensis
ATCCAATTAAAAAATCCCTGAATGTTATATTTTGGCAGATATAAGCGAAAAATGGATTTTTGGATTTCTGATGCCATTTCTCACCATAAGAATGGGGGAAATTTTTTTTTATTCAAAATACCCAGTTGAGATCTACAATTGCCTCGATATGATACTCCCACTCAATCAACTACTGGTTTGTCCTTTTATTGACTGTACTATACTCTCCATGGATACGGTAATCAAATCATTAAATAATAGGGTACAAACATAAATTTTTCTATTGGTGGGAATTGACGCTTTATAAGGTCTTCTAACACCTTTCAAAAAAATATAAACTTTAGTCCTAAAACGACTTCAAAAATCATAAAATTTGAAAGTTCGCCAAAACGCGCTTCACGTTATAAATATGGCTGCCCCATGGAGTGACGTCATTAAATTTGTTGACGTTCATAAATTCGAGCAGCATAAATGACTCCACATTGGGCAAGTCAGTTTGTGCTTTTACAAAACCTTCGCTAACCATATCTTTACTCACAAAATATCAAAGAATCGTCACTGAACACTGAACTAGTAAATAAAATATATTCTTCCTAAAGTTTTAAAATATCCTCGGAAATATCGAATATTTTTATGTCCACTTTCCACTTTACGTTGACCTTTAGAAATAAAAAAAAGCACACATAAACACGTAATGGTCTCAAACAAACATATAAATGATATTTTTACGTCGATGAAGCAATTAATAGTTGATTAAAATACAATATAAACAAACAAATACACATAGCCTAATGCAATACCGGCCATATTGACAAAAGTAATCACATGGTTTGACATCACACGTATCATCGGTATCGTTCGGAAATATTCGGGTGGTGGTCGGAAATTTCATTGAAATTTGAATTTTTTTTTATTTGGAAGTATTTTCCAATGGAAACTGGTTGATTTCCTATTATTAGTTATTTTTGATATCATATTTACTATTATAAATTAATATCTAAGCAAAATACAAAATATGCGTGTACTCTATTGCACATACCTACATTATAGAATTTAATAATCTCGTTATTGAAATTTCGGGCATTCACTCAGCATTTTTGGTACATTCCCGTTCGTTGTACTGTTAATCATTATCACAGATTGAAAATTTAATGCAATGCGTACCCTGTATATACACACGATACATCTAGATGTGGTCTGAAACCTCAACAAGCTATTCTGAGAAGCAGAAGCATGTAGGTAATTTACCGAATATTGGCAATTAATAGATAATTGGGTGATTGGAAGGGGTATCAAATAAAACACTGTGAATAACTGAAATTCCAGTAGGTTTGTTGTTTCTATAGGCCAATCAAATTAGACTATATTATGGAATAAATTTCCAGTATGCTGGAAATCGTTAAGGTGTTCATTTGATGCTAGATGCATTTGATGCCGCGCAATGCCAGAGGGTAAGCATAAGTTTTGAGAGCCAAATTTTCTGTGTGTTACAGATGATACTGAAATTTTGGAATTATATTGAAGACTTTGGAGTGTCTTCTATAGCAAGATGTCTCAGTGCTAGCACATACATATTTTTCGTCAAGAAAACATTTTTGTATTCTGTGTAAATTTTTTTTTAAAATTGCAAAGCGCTTTCGGCTCATAATACGCTCTCATTAGACTTTAAAATCAAATACGTTTCTTTATTTAGATGGCTGATTTTTGTTTTTGAGGGACTACCGGATCACAATTTTCATTCATTAAAATTTGTTATTTGAAATTATGTTCAGATAATTACTTTCATTTATTTACACAAATATTTTATAATTTTCAAATTAATATATTTGCTTTTGGAATCTTTCTTGACCTATTTGTGAGTTTTTTATTTTGAATTAGATTTAGCAATGGGTTCTCATTAGACCCTTAAGCTTTTTCGGCATCTTATGATTTGATGGGTTCTCATTAGACCTTAATATATCAAATTTATTTATAGTTTATTTAGGAAATTCACATATTTGGTTTTGGGACATTACCAGATCAAAGAAAAAAAAAATTGTTTACAATAATTTTACTTTTAGGCTCATGTTGGATAGATGGAGTTCTGTGTCCACTTGAATTGTCATTTGTCACTTGTTAGTTTTAAATTGAAGTAGTGTCACTTCGTCTTCCGGTCTACTAACACGTGTTCGTGTAGTGGCTGAAGAATTCAATAAAATTAAAAATGTTCATAATATGAAGACAATTCAACCCCAATCAGGGGATAATTAATTTTTTTTTTAAATTTTAAATTTAATGTAATTTTAATAGTGACGTTAATGTGTTGTAGACATTTGACTAGGTTTCTTGTTTCATATCTGACGAGTAAGTAATTCTTTACTAATTTCTTTTAAAAAAAATTTCCAACGATTATTGCTTACTTGCAGTTATGGCACTGATGATGGCCTAACAGCCGAAAGCGCTTTGCAATTTTAAATAAAGTTTTACACAGAATACAAAAATGTTTTCTTGACGTTCTAGTCATGTGTACTCAGCTATAAAAATATTCACCATACATATTTTTGGCACCACTTTAGCAAACAAATCCTCAAACGCTCTTGTCGTCTCGTGAAGTTTTTGAAACTTCTTCTATTTAAAGCTTCTTTTATCTTCCACAGCGAGTTTATTGAGAACCTGATTAGATATACCATGCCAACATTTCGCATCTCCAGCCAATTACGAGTCCAAAGTCTCTCAATGTTTGTTTTTTTTACTTACTCCACAGATAGACGCAACTTCAGTTGAAGAGGAAGTAGGGTTTATTACCATTTCAGCAACTATATCAATTTTTTTATCATCACTAAATGTTGGTCGACCAGATCGTTTGGCATCTTGCTGTTGCTTCAAACTTGTGAAGAAGCTCCCTCAAATAAGTTCTCGAGATAGGGCGATCTGGGTATCTCTCGTTAAATAAACGTTCCGCTTCATGGAGATTCTTTCTAGATTCAACAATTATTAAGATAGCTGCTACTTTGTCGGCTTGAGTACGTACCATTTTGCCTATG
Organism: Galerucella calmariensis; assembly: GCA_910591675.1. Classification (NCBI taxonomy): domain Eukaryota; kingdom Metazoa; phylum Arthropoda; class Insecta; order Coleoptera; family Chrysomelidae; genus Galerucella; species Galerucella calmariensis. The sequence continues at coordinate 11,118 of CAJUYG010002036.1, forward strand.
TAAACTCTTAAGCGTCTCGACAAACAATAATAAAATTAAATATCCAAGCCATTTAGAAAAACTTTGTCAAGCAACAAATACTATTCAATTAAAAACGTCAATTTTTTTGACAACTAACCAGAGGCGGACTGGAAAATCTTCAATATTTGAATGTGAAATAATAATTTTGGTATTTACTTAATTTATCCGTCAAAATTAGTTTCAACCCAAACAAAATTAATATGGCTATGTAGCCAATGTCAATGGCTTGCAAACGAGGTATCACTTACCATAAGGTCCCATTCGAAATTATTGGCCAAAGTGGCACTGTGGCACCTGTTACCATTCGTAAAGAAGTTTACAACACTTCATTTCCACCCTCCAAATTTTATTCATGTAAGTGTAGCCGTTCAAAAGATACGAGGGGGGAGAGGACTCTTGAATAGCACTGTATATTGAATGTTAAATGAAAAAGTCCGTGGCTGAAGGATTTATTTCTTAGTCACCTCTCTCCCATACGCACACACGCTCACTTTATATACCCAAGTATAACTCTCTTGTACTCAAGTTGTTGTGTTATGAGTTATGAGCGCACTACCACTGCTATTTGTTTTTTTTTCTTTTCAATTGCGCATGTGTTTGAAGTTTACAAGAGCACCATGAAATTTTTGATAAATCTCTTACTTCAAATTACATTTCTTCCGTAAATCTAAAAACCAGGTAAATCGACCCCGTATTTGTTTCAGTTGTAGCAAAGTTTAGGGTTTATTCATTGTTGAGGGATTAGCAGATAAGCAATAACTCAATTCAGTGGTGTGTATTTTGGGAAAAAAATACGTTTTAAATTATAATATAATAAAAAATGAAAAGAAATAATTATTGGAATACATTTATTACTTACATTTTATTCTATATCCGACTCGGAAGAGGAAGAATCGTTGTTGACATTAATAATAATAGGGTCGATTAAATCATCACAAATATTGTCAATTTTCCACATATTTGCCTCTACTTTGATAACATGCTCGATACAGTTTTTCCAATTTTCCTTACTAACATGACTTACAGCACTCTCAAACAATTTCACAACATCGTTTATTTTAAAAGTAGTATTTTTTTTTCCAACTTCCCCCTTTACCTGAGCCCATATTAATTCTATGGGATTAAGTTCACAATGATAAGGGGGAAGTCGAAGAACTGATATACCACGAGAAGAAGCCATTTCTTCTATAATGTAGGTTTTGTATTCATTCTTGTTCATTTTTGCAATTCTGTAAAGTTCTTTCCTTAGTGGATCTTTTGGAAACTTAATATTTTTCGAAATAAGCCACTCCAAAAGCTCTGCTTTACGCCAACGACTGGTGGGCAATGCTTCTCGTAACCGTGAATGGTAACTTGCGTTGTTCATAACAATAACAGCCCCTTTTGGAATCAGATCCAACATTTGAACAAACCATTCCTCGAAGACATCCCCATTCATATCTTCGTGATAGTCCCCCGTGCGTTTTGAAATAAAAGTTAATAATCCACCATCAACAAAACCTTCAGAACTTCCAACATGGACAATGATAAGTCTTTTTCCTTTTCCAGATGGTGGCTGCAAACCTAACGACAAACCTTCCACGAATGCCTGCCTTCCGCTTTTAATGTTTTCATCTTGCCAAGATTTGGAAACTGTATATCCAGCATTTATATACACATATATATACAAAAATATATAAAATAATTATTGTTACAGATTGGTTTGTTTTCTATTATGAATAAACTGTGTTGCCTTTCTTTATCAAACTTACTAAAATTTATGTACCTCTATCACTTTTTTTTATTAAAATTAGTACATCCCGTTACCTCTGACCTAAATCGTATATTCTTTAGCATAGCTGCAACTCATTCGTTCAATACAAAATGTACCTTACGGTATATCCTCTTAAAATATATTTTGGTACGTCTATGAAATCTACTTAAATGAATGATTTATTACTCCTCGTACTTTCTGTACAGACTATAATATTGGTGATTATAAACTATAGGTAAAATGTTATTTTACTGTAATAACAACAATAAAGACATACATAAGACTTGCACCTTATTTGGCTTGGTTAATAATGATAGTTTATAATTAATTTTCCATGACTGAAAACAAAATAATACTACAATGAAGTTAAAATTACATTTCATTGGTGTTAGGCATATCTTTTGCAAGCTTCTTGGATGCATTCACCATTCTATCTAGGGCTGTTACTAGCTAATCACACCAATTAGTTTAATCACATCAATTATCTCTAATTCTCTGCACATGGGTAACATTAATCTCACATCACCTACAAGAACGAAAATTGGGACTATCAAAGTTTAGTAAAAATGGGATTACTGTTGATTTATAGTGTTCACCTTCTATCATTTGTCATATTTGGAACTGAATTTTGATTCAATAGTGGCACCTATTTTCGAGGCTGCGCATATTTTATCAGCAGAATGTGGATATTCATGTTCGTTTTTGCTTTATCTGAGTAGTCTTAACAAATTTAGAAAATTGATTTTACTTATTTTAACTTTGGCCAGGTCAACATCCTTGAATAGAGCTTTTATTTTGGTACCTTCCCATGAATTATTTATATCTCATCAGCTTTCTCCCACTCTCTTCAACAGTTCTACAACCCACATGACTTAATTCCACAGTCTGCAAACAAAAAATGGCCATTGTAGTCTTGTAACCAAAATAATTGAAAACTTCATTTTCCATTGATGGAAGTGTGTGAAATATTTCACCCATACCACTAGTGTCGAATATTATTTTAAGACAAAACTGAAAAATATTTAATTGCTATATTCTCCGTATGCAATTAAGCGAAACTTAGAGCCTGTTTTCAAGGCACATTTGGTATGCGCCGTACGCTTAGCTCACTTTAAGCCTGGTTTAAGTTTAGCTCATCTTGTTAAGCCAGATATTTTGACATTATATAACCCAAGTTTCTTGTATCTTCTATACAGTGCTATTCAAAAGTCCCCTCCCCCCCTCGTATTTTTTGAACACTTACATTGATAAAATTTAGAGGGTGAAAATAAAGTGTTGTAAACTTCTTTACGAATGGTAACAGGTGACGTGATAGTAATAGATGACGTCACAGTGCCACTCTGGCCAATAATTTTTAATGGGACCTTATGGCAAGTGATATCTTGTTTGAAAGGCATTGACATTGGCTACATAACCATATTAATTTTGTTTGGGTTTAAACTAATTTTGACGGATAACTTGAATAAATACCAAAATCATCATTTCACATTTAAATATTGAAGATTTTTCAGTCCGCCTCTGATTAGTTGTCAAAAAATTGACGTTTTCAACTTAATAGTAGGTATTTGTTGCATTGCAAAGTTTTTCTAAATAGCCTGAATATTTAATTTCATTATTGTTTAACGAGACGTTTAAGAGTTTACATAGGCAAAATGGTACGTACCCAAGCCGACAAAGTAGCAGCTATCTTAATAATTGGTAAATCTAGAAATAATCTCCATGAAGCGGAACGTTAATTTAATGGGAGATACCCAGATCGCGCTATCTCGAGAACTTATTTGATGAGGCTTCTTCAGAAGTTTGAAGTAACAGGTACTTCCTCTTCAACTAAAGTTGCGTCTATCTGTGAAGTAAGTACAGAGAGTGTTGGCTGAAAATAAATTTCATCCATACAAGCTAAAAATGGTGCACCACCTTTTGGATGACGATCCCGACAGAAGACGCGGATTCTGTGAATGTATGACAAATAAAATTAGTCAAAACCCACATTACACAAAAACAATTTGTTTTAGTGACGAAAGTACTTTTTGCCTCAATGGAAATGTGAATACACAAAATGTAAGGTATTAGAGTGACACAAATCCTCACTCCTTTCGTGAACAACATACATAATTTCCAGAAAAAGTCAATGTTTGGGCAGGTATTTTGGGAAACCACATAGTTGGTTAAAATTTAAGCGGTGATGTTCCAAATTGCAATTGAGCCGTTAATTCTTGAAATTCTGGAAGATAATCCAGATGAACTCGGCCATCTGGAAATAACATTTCAACAAGATGGTGCACATTATTATGATGCAGTAAGACGTTACCTGGATGAAAAATATCGAGGTAGATGGATCGGCCGGCGAGGTCCTATAGAATGGCCATCTAGGTCACCAGATCTGACACCATTAGATTTGTTTCTATGGGGGTACTTGAAATCCAAGGTTTATACTACGGCACCAGATGGAATTGGCGTTTTGAAAGAAAGAATTATTGAAGAATGCAATGCAATTTCAGCTGACACATTCGAACGAGTACGACAAGAGTTTACTGATAGGATGTATTACTGTCAGGAAGTAGACGGAGCACATTTAGAACACTTGCTATAAGACTCCATTGTTGATATTTGATTAATTAAATTCAAAAAAATAATTCCAATAATTTTGGTATTTATTCAATTTATCCGTCAAAATTTGTATAAACCCAAACAAAATTAATATGGCTATGTAGCCAATGTCAATGCCTTTCAAACGAGACATCATTTGCCATAAGGTCCTATTTAAAATTATTGGCTAGAGTGGCACTGTGACGTCATCTATTACTATTACGTCACCTGTTACCATTCGTAGAGAGTTTACAACACTTTATTTTCACCCTCCAAATTCTATCAATGTAAGTGTAGCCGTTCAAAAGATACGAAGGGGGGAGGAGACTTTTGAATAGCACTGTATATTGGAAGTGTACCAACCATGTTTTAAATATTATGAACATACTAGGAATATGCTTTGTACATAAAACGCTCCTTTGGCTATGACAGTGAAACGTATGGTAGTACTTTGCTGATTAACTGGATCAATAGATCGGTGTCTAATTATCTGTCATTTGAATGGCGATGTTGACAATGATGGTATATCATCTTTCTCAATAGCCCTCACTTCATATCCCAGCTGAACTAATTAATATTGACGCACTGTTTTCAAGAAGTGAAAACGGAAAAAGGTACAAAAAGTTCGTAGTTTTGTAGCTCCCATCAACTCAAATCACACGTATTCAGGATCAACTGAAGGTATTGAAATTATTTCCAACCTTATTGAAATTCCTCGAAGCACTCTTTTGGATCTAATTTGCCTGGTCTATAATGGAAAAATAATTTTAATTTGTATTCGTAGGTATTTGGAAGCGGCACAAACAATATACAAGGCGCATGGGCTTTATTTAAATTCAATAAATGGATTTCCTGTTTGCAGTAGGTATATATTTGTTAATTAAGCAATAACCTCAAATTATGTTCAAACACATTTATTTAAACCAGCGACAAGGAAATAAAAATCCATTACATAAATCCAATTAGTTCTTAATCTATCTAATAGCTGTACTAAAAATAGTTTGCTTCCAACTAAATAAACCAATCCGACACATAATCTCGTGATACACCTAATTGGTCCGCATTTTCTGTAGTAAATAGGTAATATCCTCACTTGGCAATAATTGTTATTTTCCTAATCAGAAACGAATAATTGGCGACGACTAGTGAGGAAGGTTGAGTAGTTGGCTGAGCTCAACCTCACGTCACATATAATCAAAAAGAGATGAGAGACAGAAGAATGCCTTGAAAAATATTTTAAAGATCTTTTCTGAATCAATGTGTAAGTATACTCGGGTGATATTCACTAACGGGGTTGGTAAATTACGCACTACGGTCAGTTTGTAGCCAGGTATACCCAAAATGTTCCTTTTCCATAGGTAAATTGCGCACAAGTGACCCTAAAGAGGGTCTAGGTAAATGGCATACAACTTTCTACCGATTCCACGAATTTTAAAAGTTACCAGAGAATCAAAGGATTATTAATGACTTTACGATAACAATTTGAGGCGTAGGTACATAGATCAGTTTAGTTTTTGCATTTACACTTCGATCAACTGGTTTGCTCCTGGGATGTCTTGTTTTTTTTACCTATACAGAGACTTCATCCCCTGGCTGCAACTACCTGACGAACCCTTTCCAAATTTGGGAAACTTTTTCTCGTTATTCTGAAGGAATCTTGAGATATTCGTAGTTCTGTTCAGATAAAGTGTCTCTATTTAATCTCTTAGTCTCGTAGAATTCTGCTTTGCCACATATTTTGCAGGTATCTGAATGGAGGTTTTCTCTTCCATTCCATCTAATATAAATTTTGTTTACAGCTGTTAAGACTCTTAGTATTAATCCAAATCTGAAAAATATTTAGAGCAAATGGGTAGTGCTATGACGTACTAAATCCAAAGATTGGGACAATTAGGATTAGCTGGAAATTGGAGAGCTTTTTTTTTTAAAAAAAGAACCCGTCCCTTCGCCGGCACCACCTCAGCCTCCTGGGCTTATTGTGTATACTCCTAGTGTTCTGACTACAGCCTATTCAGCCAATCCGTTCCCTGTATTAGCTCATACAGGTTCTTTGCTGGTTGGTTGTAGAAGTCTTCTGGAGTCATTTGGGTTCTGCCATACAGTTTCTGCCTTCTGTGGTTCAGCGCCTCACAGTTGCATAGTATATGCGGAGCTGTTTCGGTATCCTTTTTGCATCTTCTGCATGTAAGGTCTCCGTTATACAGCCCTATTTTATCTAGGTTCTCCTTTGTGGGAAAGTGTCCCGTAAGTAGCCCCGTTATGGTGCGTAGTTTGTTCCTGCTCATTGAGAGCAGTTCTTTTGCTACTTTTTTTAATGGTTCTTCTATGAATTTCTTTCCGATGTAGTAGTATTAGTAAGCAAACAACACACGTGGTAGACCCGGGTTCGATTCCCCGTGAAGATGTTTTTTTTATTGTTAATTTTATTTTGAAATAATTATTCTGCTTGATATTAATAACGACAACAGGTAGACGTTTGAAATATTTAGCAGAATATTCATTATTATAGATAATGGTACGGTACCCTTCATGAGGGAGTCTAGCAACATCTACTTATAACAGCATCATATATTTGAAAAGAGAAACCGTAGCATTATACAAATTGGACATTCAAGAACTGTACGCTTGCCACAAAAAAATTAGTGGAAACATAAAAATGAACTGTTAAAATTTCAATTTGAAGTTATATTACAGTTTATAGAATTTTTTATTTTCTAGATTTTTTCTCAAGTGGGTCGTAGAAAAAATATGCTGTTCGACTCGTGTGGATTGTCCATATAGCACTTGAACGATTGAGCACTCCACTTACGGGGTCGTGCTCAAATTTCGTCCTCGTGCGATATGGCCATCATATCCACACTAGTTGCACAAACTACTATTTTTATCAAAATATGCCCTTTTACATTTGAAAACAACCTGCCAAATGACAAATCAATTTATCCATCCATTTTAAAGTTATCGAATTAAAACATTCAAGTTTTCAAAATTTCAACACCCTGTGTTTCGAAAAGTAAATGTGATAGACCCCTTAATCGCGCAAAAAAAATTATGGAAATAATAGTAAAAATTCATCCGAACAAATTCAAGTAGATCACCAGCACTGCGAATACCAGCTTTGCATAGAATTTTAATATAGCATCGGTGGTTCAGTGGTAGAATGCTCGCCTTCCACGCGGGCGGCCCGGGTTCGAATCCCGGCCGGAGCATATGAATCGCTGCTTCGTAAACGAGAGAGAGACTAAGGAGAGAGCACAAGCTCGCAAGCAAGGCACATAACGAAGCAACGTAACATAACGTAGCGTAACGTAACGCGTAACGGTCAGATCTTTTGCGTCGCGACCCCTGGTCGCTCAAACATAACCTGACGTAAAGAACTGAAGTTCCAATAAAAACAAAAATTGTCATTTAGACATGATTTAGACCATAGATTTAGGGGCCTATTCTGTAATCAGTAACGATGTCGTTCGTGGACGATTATCGTTACTGAACGACTTTATATATTCTGTATCGTAACGACCGCTGTTAGATAACGACAAAATGGCTGATATTATGTCATTGACGAATGTCAGCTATGCAGCAGTCGTAATCGGGTTAGGAAGTCTCTGGTTAAGAGATTTGTTGTGTTTTTTTAATATTAAAAACATTGTTCCTTATACAAAGACCATATTCTATTTAAGATAAATCAACGGCTACGTATTGTTTTGGATGAATTGAATAGAAGGTAAATTCATATAAGGGTTGAAAAAGAATCTAAACTATACACATGTAATATTTTTAGACAGGCACGAAGGACTAATTTTCGTGTCTTAAGAGACCGAAGTAACCCTTTTGAGTTACCTGACGAAGTGTTACGGCAGATGTATCGAGTAAACAGTGAAGCTGCTTATGAATTATTCCAGGACTTGTTGCCTTATTTGAATCATGGTAGTCGTAATACTAGAACACCTCCCATAGTTAGGATTTTCACAACCATTCATTTCTTAGCTTGCTCATGGGAGTTATCAAAAATCTGTGGGTGTAGATTACTTAAATCTAACGTTCAAATCTAACGTTAGCCGATCGATTTGTTGTCCCTGAAGGCTTTATTTGTACTCAATTCATCCGAATACATTATATATTGTGACCTTGTTGTTTTAATGGACCGACTTTTAACTTCGTCCTTTTCCATAATAAAATTTACGTGAATGTCAATCAAAAATCCTTTCCTAACCTAACAAAACAGCTACAGATGTCAAAAATTATACCAACCTTTATAAAATTGTGAAAATATCATTGTTATGTTTTGTCCCTAGATTTCAACGTAACGACATTATTACAGAATCTAACTCTGAAAAATTATCGTTACCGTAACGACAAATTACAGAATAGGCACCTTAGACTTCGTTTCTCGAGTTGTTGATGTTGCCACGGTAACTTTAAAACACGCGCGTTTCTTAAAGTTCGATTTAAACACGCTGAGGCGTGCTTTAAATAGGTAAAATGGTTCACCAATGGGAAAAAATATTATGTTTGAAATTATCTAATTCAATACATTACATGAAGTTCACGATTAGGCTGTTTCTGAAAATTAGTGGTCTTCCCAATTGCGTCATACCGTAAGAAATAGCTTGAAATGGCAATAAAAAGCTGAACGAATGCACAATGAATGCGTTGTACACTCGGATGCAGATATTTTAATTGCGGAACCTAAAGGCCGTTAACATTTAAAAAAAACATCAGAATTGACAAAAAAATGAATAATATTAGTAATGAAAAAAAAAAGAACTCCATACCTTCACGTTGGTTTTTGCAGGCAACACTTTTTAATCCCAGCCTCCTCTCCTGAAAAGTTCAAGAGCCGCCTATGGCAGTCTTACTCTTTATTATCAGAACGTGCTCTTGTACAGGGTTATTCATTATAAATTACCCACCTCCTATTATCGTTATTATTTTTTTTAGAAGAAAAAGTTTTATATAAAAGTTGTTTGATTACAGCTGAATTTTCACAATATTAGATATATCAAAAGTTCAGTAGCGTGCAAATTCAAGGGGATACAAAAAATAATATATTTTTTTAATGGGACACCCTATATATTTTCACATTTTTGAAATGGTCTTTTTTCTCTGATTTCAAAAATATATAATATGTTACCACTACCTTGTACCGTTTTTGAGTTTTGGAATGCTGTAAATCTTAGTTTTAGTAATTACTGTGAATATGAAAAAAATAATTTATTAAAGTGAGCTATTAAAATGACAACTGATATGTTTGATAATTGATATTTTCCATATAAAGTAATTGAAATGGTTTTCAGTAGGAAAGAAAAAGTCAAAATATATACTTATATACAAAACAGAAAACAAAATTTTGTTACAATGGGGTAACAATTAGGTTGGGCGTTGGGCGCCAATTTTGTTATCTATTATTCATTTAAAATAATAAGGCAAGATAAATTGCAACGGCGACTCAATGTGGAGAGCACCTCAGGTGTGAATTCGGAGACCAAACTAATATCAATTCATACCGGTTCGCGGGTAATCCTACTTTATTGGAACTTTAGTTCTTTACGCCAGGGGTCGCAACGCAAAAGATCTGACCGTTACGCGTTACGTTACGCTGCGTTATGTTACATTGCTTCGTTATGTGCCTTGCTTTTGCGTGCTTGTGCCTCCTTAGTCTCTCTCTCGTTTACGAAGCAGCGATTCATAATAATAAATATGCTCCTAGCCGGATTCGAACCCGGGCCGCCTGCGTGCAATGCGAGCATTCTAACCACTGAACCACCGATGCTATATTAAAATTTTATGCAAAGCTGGTATTCGCAGTGCTACTGATCTACTTGAATTTGTTCGGATAAATTTTTACTATTATTTCCATAATTTTTTTTGCGCGATTAAGGGGTCTAGCTACTTTTCGAAATACAGGGTGTTGAAATTTTGAAAACTTGAATGTTTCAATTCGATAACTTTAAAATGGATGGATAAATTGATTTTACATTTGGCAGGTAGTTTTTAAATGTAAAAGGGCATATTTTGAAAGAAATTGTAGTTTGTGCAACTAGTGTGGATATGATGGCCATATCGCACGAGGACGAAGATGGAGCACGACGCCGTAGGCGGAGTGCTCAATCGTTCAGGTGCGATATGGACAATCCACACGAGTCGAGCAGCATATTTTTTCTACGACCGACTTAGGAAAAAATCTAGAATATAAGAATTTCTATAAACTGTAATATAACTTAAAATTAAAAATTTAACAATTCAATTTTATGTTTCCACTAATTATGTGGTAAACGAATGTCCAATTTGTATAATGCTACGGTTTCCTTTTTTAAATATACGATGCTGTTATAAGTAGATGTTGCCAGTCGGACCATTATCTATAATAATGAATATTCTGCTAAATATTTCAAACGTCTACCTGTTGTCGTTATTAATATCAAGCAGAATGATTATTTAAAAATAAAATTAACAATAAAAAAAATTCCTCGCGGGGAATCGAACCCAGGTCTACCGCGTGAGAGTCTGGTGTGCTTACCACTCAACCACCAAAGAATATGCAAATTGTTCATCTATAACGTCAGATGTATTACATAACTTTTGCTTAAATGGAACTAAAGTTCCTACCGTGTGTCCCGCGACACGTTCTACCTTTTTTAAGTTATTAAAGTTATATTGAAGTTAATGAGATAATAGATGAAGTTAAGAAAAAAAAAATGAATTTAATAAGTTAATAAATCAAGTTAAGAAATGTAATTAAAGTTAATCAATAAAGGTAAGTGGGCGCCACCCTGAATAATATTAGTCAACTTGTTTTTCACCTCACCACTCTCTATCAACAAACCTGGAAATGTTGGAAGGGAAGGAATATGAACAACGTTGTTAAATTTACAAGTTGTATAATGATTAAAAAATATCACAGTAAAATATTAAAAAAATGTTGGTTTTGTGAGTTGAAGCACGTTGGTTTAAAATTGGTTCACTTGCTACTTTCCTTAATTTTCCATGTGTCTGATAGAAACTACTTCATCCGGAATTGGCAGGTACAAAGTTCCAGACTGTTTTGTGGTATCAGGAATGTCTCAGGTAACTCAGGTAACTTCAGGTACGAATTCTCAGGTACTCAGTAAGTGCTAAGAAAGATACATTGTATCAGCAATAGTTACTCTTTTTTTTATGTAAAATTCAGGATATCTGCAGTAATTCGTTTTTACAAGTGTTTAAGAAATTGAGAAATTCATTTAAGAACGTGGTTCATAAAAAAAATATATCCTGTATTTTACTATAAAAAAAACAAAAGAAGCAATGAAGAAATGTGATATGGTATTAATAATTATTAAGGAAATCTTATTTATTTCCATTCATCAAAGGAAATCAAAGAAATAAAAAAAACAATATCTAAATAATATAAAAACTAAATTTTATTTTCCTACTTATTTCAACCACAGAAGGCGATAAAGAAAATGTAATGAAAAAATGTAATCCGGAAATATAATATTCTAAGTTGGTATTTAGATTGAATTAATTAGTTAACTAAATATACATATTTTAAAGACTTCAACTCTATACATGTGAACCTTTTATCACCTGTATAAGAAAAACTAGAAAAAGAAAAAGAACAAGATAAAAAAAATATCATTGTATGTGTGTATCTGGCGCTTATCACTAGAAGAACTATAAAAGCAAAAATTAAAAACGAAAAGCATATACGTAAATGCAACTTACCATTCACATTGAATGCACTTTAGGAAAGATACATTTTTAAAGAAAAGATAAATTTTAAAAACTCAGCTGGACTGCTTCATGGTTCACAGGAGAAAGAAAGCTTATTTTCACTACTCGCTATTAAATTGTTGAACTATGCGATGAGCAATCGACATACGTTGTATATTCCTCTCCTGTTCACATGCTCCGCTTCGAGAAAGAATTTACATATTAGCAGTGTGTTCTTAATTTCTATCTCTCTATACGAAAGTAGAATTGAAATATTTGACCAATATCAGTGTATACTGAACCTCACCAACGGAGATTATTCGTCGCACATTAATGTAAAAATTTTGCCTTTCAGCGGTGATCGGTGCTACAGGTTTTCGACGAGAATCACATGTTGATAAGGAAAAAGGACTGGCTACTCGCCGTCCGGTAGATATTTAAATATTCCAATGATAGTGGTCAAATATAACGTTACAGTATATTTGAGAGAATTTATAAATAGTATTCATATTTATTTCATTCATCATAACATTGCAGGTGACTTCATTATTTTCATTTAGTTTGTTAATTTCAAGTTGAATCCTTGCTTCAATCACTTGTATATTATTATTTTTAATAAAATCTTCCACCTCTCTGTAAACCATTTCAATTACTTAATCTGGAAAATGTTAATTATCAAACATCTCAGTTGTCATTTTCATAGCTTACTTTGATAATTTAACTTTTTCATATTCACAGTAATTATTAAAACTCAGATTTTCAACATTTTATAACTCATAAACGGTACAAGGTAGGGGTAACATATTATAATTTTTTTTTGGAAATCAGAAAAAGAAAGCTATCTGAAAAATGTGAAAATATACAGGGTGTCCTATTTAAAAAAGAACCATTATTTTTTGTATCCCCTCAAATTTGCACGCTACTGAATTTTTGGTAGAATATTAAGAAAATTCAGCTATAACCAAACACCTTTTACATGAAACTTTTTTTCTAAAAGTAATAATAACGATGATAGGGGGTGGGTAATTTATAATGAATAACCCTGTACACGTAAAAGTGATATTAAACGATATTTTGAAAATGTCAGAAAAACAATAATCCCAATAAATCAAGCTGTTCTATATGATACATCTCAAACTGAAGAGAATAATATTTTGCTTGGAATTGATGGAGCTGATATTCCAGTTGGAAAATACTGCAAAAATTCAGGCCTAATAGTTGATACGAAGTTTTGGTTCAGGGAATACGTTACATCAAAATTACAAAGCGCCTACGCCTCATTAAAATAAATCTATCCTCAGAGACGTATACTATTACTGAAACCTGAAAAGTTCTATGTGATGCTTAGTTATCTCATTTCAACCATTGTGAAACAGTTTATGGCCCATGTCTTGATGCTAAAGGTTCTCAACGAAAACACAAGATACAGAATTTTTGTGTAAGACTGATTTATGGAATAAGGAAATTGAAAAATTGCATACTAATTCAAAGAATTAAAAAGGTTGAACATGTTTAATCGCAGAAACTTACATTTAGCAGTTTTATTCACATTCCAAACCTATTTTCAGAACTGATATCGACCATTCAAATGTAAGGAAGTACAATTCTTAGTATACCACGTTTTTCTAAATATTCTGCTTGATATTAATAACGACAACAGGTAGACGTTTGAAATATTCAGCAGAATATTCATTATTATAGATAATGGTACGCTACCTTTCATGAGGGAGTCCGACTGGCAACATCTACTTATAACAGCATCGTATATAAAAAAAAGTTATATTACAGTTAATAGAAATTTTTTTTTCTAGATTTTTTCTTAAGTGGGTCGTAGAAAAAATATGCTGCTCGACTCGTGTGGATTGTCCATATCGCACTTGAACGATTGAGCACTCCGCCTACAGCGTCGTGGTCAAACTTCCTCCTCGTGCGATATGGCCATCATATCCACACTAGTTGCACAAACTACTAATTCTTTCAAAATATGCCCTTTTACATTTAAAAACTACCTGCCAAATGTCAAATCAATTTATCCATTCATTTTAAAGTTATCGAATTAAAACATTCAAGTTTTCAAAATTTCAACAACCTGTATTTCGAAAAGTAAATGTGCTAGACCCCCTAATCCTCATATTATTTTGTCCAATTACGAGAGGAATCTACATACAAACGTTGTAATTACCCTTAACGTTCAAGATGCTTATACCATTTTTTGCGCGATCGTATTGAAATAAATTCCAAATAAAATAATTTAAATTTCTTCGAAATGAACAAAAAAGATCAATCGCGCCCAAAAAAATTATGGAAATAATAGTAAAAATTCATCCGAACAAATTCAAGTAGCTCACTGCGAATACCAGCTTTGCATAGAATTTTAATATAGCATCGGTGGTTCAGTGGTAGAATGCTCGCATTCCACGCGGGCGGCAAGGGTTCGAATCCCGGCCGGAGCATATGAATCGCTGCTTCGTAAACGAGAAAGAGACTAAGGAGAGAGCACAAGCACGCAAGCAAGGCACATAACGAAGCAACGTAACATAACGAGCGTAACGCAACATAACGAGCGTAACGTAACGTAACGGTCAGATCTTTTGCGTCGCGACCCCTTGTCGCTCAAACATAACCTGACGTAAAGAACTAAAGTTCCAAAAATATGCTTAGATACACGGAAAAACATCAACATTTTTAAAGTTCTCAAGTATTTTCAGTTAGAAAAAGAAGCTGATAATTATTAATCTTATGGCCTCTTCGAATTTGGCTGAATACGATCCTGATGATTTTATTTATTAAATTTAAGGTAAGTTATATCTCAAAATAGCAAATAAAATAAACGACATACCCAAAACCCGGATATACGTCACAAACGATGACGCACACCAAGAAGGTCATTGAATGTACCATAATCATGCATTTCAAATACTTTTATTATGAAAATGTCTTATCCAGAGGAGCCCTTGTATTGGAAAATGCGCTGGCAAAAGTAGAAATTTATATTGATAAATACCGAAATATTTTCCAAAAACATTGATGTCACATTTTTTTATGGTGTATAATGCTCCGCTGAGTTTCAGAGATAAATTCTCCGAAAATCAAACAAAATTATTCTTCACATTTCCGTGGAATTATTTAATAATCAATTTCAGTACAACAAAGGGTAGCAAACAAAAACAAATCACTCACAATTGAAAATGGGAAGGAAAAACAGATAAACATCCAATTTAATTGGAACCTCAAAAACGCAAATCAAAATACATATAGTTTGTTTGATCGGAGTAGATCGATTTGTTAACACCTTCCTTGTTTCTAAAAATTTATAAATGAAATTTTTTCGCATTTCGATTTTTTTTTTATTTTGTGGACAACTTTATACATCTATTATTAGCTAAATGAAAATTTATATGAAAAAATTCAAAAACAAGTTGATTTTTGATATACGATACACGATGAGTAGCCTTAGTAACCTTAAAGTGATAACAACAGCACTAGTTTTTTTTTTCAATGAATCATGAGCTGATTCCAAAAATGTATGATGTATCTATGTATGTATGCATTTTGGGGTGACATTCACTGAGACCTAAAAGATCTATTGTGCCCCCTTACTCCTACTCAGTTTCTGAGGAGAGTCTCAGAAAATAGTAGTTCCTTTAGTACTATTTCCCGGAGCAATTTAAGGATATCTGCAGGCTTCAACTTAGGTAAATGTTCCTCTTCTATCCAGTAATCTCCTAGGTGCTGAGCCCTAGGATTCTGGAATGCTGTGCAGTTGGAAAGAATGTGGATGGAGGTTTCTTCTTACATTCCACAAAATCTGCATTCTTCTTCCTCCACTATTTTGAGCTTTTTCAGGTGCCCATTCAGGCGACAATGTCCCGTTAGGATCAATGTTGAAACTTTTAGCGCAGTTTTACTTTGACTTATGCATTCATTTGATCTCAACAGGTTGTAGTCACCCAGAAGAGTCTTTGATTGTATAAGCCCTACTAGATCTTTCCAATGGTCAGATTTCCTCTTTTTCACGGCTTCACTTATTTCTTCCAATATTACATTGGGGTTGATTCCGCAAAAGGGTTCAGGCCCCCAGAAAGGTATTTCAGTTCCCTCTTTGCTAGTTCATCTGATATTTCATTTCCTTCTATTCCAGTGTGTCCTGGAAGCCTAGCCTAGCCTAGTTCATTAAGTTTGTCTAGGCATTCCCACACCATTTTGGAATTGATTACACAAGAGCTCAGTGCCTTAATAGCTGCTTGACTATCTGACATTATGATAATCCTTTGTCTTCTGTATCCTTGATCAATATTGAACTGGGCGCACTTTCTTATGGCGTGGATTTCCGCTTGAAAGGTACTTGGGGTTTTTCCCAAGATTTCAGAGTGTTTGGTTCCTGGCCCGAACACTCCTATCCCAGTTCCTTCTATTGCTTTAAAGCCGTCTGTGTACCATTAAATGGCATTCTTTACAAGTCTAGTAATGGCATTTGGATCCCATTCTTTCTTGTTGCTCAATTCCGTGACGAATTTCTTTGAAAAGTTATATTTTTTCATCATACCGTCTTGTGGCATGTCCCAGGTTGTCTGATGTCTAAAAAGTTAGGAGGTGGTTTTTTTTATGATTCTCTCTCTACTTATTTTGTATCTTGTTCTCTCTGCAACGCTTTCCACCACCATATGTAGTGGGGTGAGGTTGACAATCACTTCCATGGCAGCCGTTGGGCATGTTTTTATTGCTCCTGTATTGCATATACAGGCTAGTCTTTGAATTTTGGAGAGGTTTTATCTCGTCGTCAATAGGCTAGTTCTACTACTCCACACAATGGCTCCATAAGTGATGATTGGTCTCACTATGGCAGTGTATGCCAGATTTCTGCACACCATTGGAGCCATTTTTGCCTTGTATGAAGTTTACTGTCTAGAGTTAAACCTAGATAATTGACTTCTTGTCTCTATTAAATCTCGTTCCCATCAAGTTTTATGGTTTTGAGGTTGAGTTTTCTTCTCTTAGTGAAGGCTATCAAGATGGTTTTAGTGGGGTTGATGCTTCTCACTTGCCTACACCAGCTATTTGTATAGTTCAGACCCTTTTGTACAATATCACAAAGGGTGTTTTCGAATTTCCCTCTGGCTATTATGACAATATGTATGTATGATACAGGGTGGATAAACATGTGTGTATGTATATCGGGGTTACATTTACTGAGATATAAAACATATTTTGTGCCTCCTCACCTTTACTTATTTCCTGAGGACAGTATCAGAGACTAGTAGCTCCTTTGGACATATTTTCCGGAGAAACTTCAGAATATCTGCAGGCTTCAGTTGAAGGTTCCTTTCCTATCTAGTAGTCTCCTAGGAGTAGTGTGAATCCACATTTTTCTTGCTCTACTATTTTAAGCTGCTTTTTAAAATGCCCATTCAAGCGACAGTGGCTTAAAGACCATTTACTTACTTGGATGAAGTCTCCTAAGAGTAACTTTAACTCGTTGTAATTACCGTTAACGTTCGAGATGCTTATACCATTTTTTGCGCGATCGTATTGAAATAAATTCCGAATAAAATGATTTAAATTTCTTCGAAATGAACGAAATGTCAATTGTTTTCATGCTATTTATCACTTTTCGACGTCTGAGCGGTAAGTAAATCACTTACCGACGTGATAAACTTAGGAACCAGTAAACACAACCTGCCGTCCTGACAACCGATGCTGTGAATGAACAAAAAAAAATTGCACAAAAAATATTATGGAAATGATAGTAAAAATTTATCCGAACAAATTCAAGTAGATCACCAGCACTGCGAATACCAGCTCTGCATAGAATTTTTATATAGCATCGGTGGTTCGGTGGTAGAATGCTCGCCTTCCACGGGGGCGGCCCGGGTTCGATTCCCGGCCGAAGCATATGAATCGCTGCTTCGTAGACGAGAGAGAGACTCAGGAGAGAGCACACGCACGCAAGTAAGGCACATAACGAAGCAAAGTAACATAACGAGCGTAACGTAACGTAACGGTCAGATCTTTTGCGTCGCGACCCCTGGTCGCTCAAACATGCCAGACCTTGCTTCATATTTCACGAACACAATAAACTTCATTCCACTGCTCAACTCAACATCTTCAATACCCGCATGCCTGTGATAAGTCAAATATTATACCGAATGTGGTTTTAGGTCATCAAGAAAAAACTGGTACTAACGTCATCAGTTGAACGCTATTAATCCTAGATCGTCCTTTTGAAGCATAGTAAATCAAAATAAAAAATTGACTCTTTATTTAGCTGAGAATTAAACTATGCATTTTTTTGGACGCACTGTAGAACTGGAAGCTATAATTTTTTCTTTGCAACGGCAGGCGATTTGTGCAAAAAATTTGATAATAATTTTTAAGTAGTGTTCTTAGAATTCTCTCCATCATCTTTGTCAGAGACCGTAAGTTATATTTTCAAATTTGGGTTACGCTTGCGAAGTATTCACCTTCTTCCTTGGCTTGGGACAGGCCCATCGTGACACCGAGTAGGAATACTGCGAATAATAATCATAGGGAAGACAACATCGATTCTCCTCCACCCGCTTCTGCTGTTTCTGGGGTGACGCAGCCTGACACATCCACGACCACAAAGGCCGGAAAGTGTATGAAGTGAACTATCGAGCTAAATTCATACATTATGCGCTCCTACTTTGATGGAAAATGATATACAACATACATATCCGCCCTCCACCGTACATTCCTTGAACGTTTTCCAGAATTTCAGCATTTCACAAAACAACGTGCTGCTGATCAACGTCGTAGTATTGTTAAAATCAATCTACTACCCATCCTAACGCTGCAACAAATTGAATAAGTCCTTCTTCACATTCAAGATAAGGAGAATAACATAATAACGATCTACATGAATCGTAGAATACACAAGAAAACTAGCAATAAATGCGACAAAACCCCCAATAATTAGTATATTAACCAATTTTGTAAATCACTAGCGGAATTTATTGGCACCAACCCAATACTCCGACCAAAACTATCCAAAATTTATACTTATAAGAGCATTAACAGCATACTAGCAGCTGCTGTGAACTTACCATTGCAGAACTATGCTTAAGAATACGAAGCACTAGAGCAACTCCACAAACTCATCTATTGTGGAGCGGGGACAGTGCTTCGAATTCGCAATTAAACATCCAAACATCGTGTCCGTCAAGTGTGAAAGGTGTCAACCAGGGTGAGGGATCTCTAAAGGCGCGTGGGTGCTACCACATAGTCTCGTCCCGTCAGTACTAAAATTTCTAATTTAATGAGAACTGTAACCACGTTAGTGGTAGTTGGCAGGTTGCAGATTCTTCCACATATATCAGCGCTGACGTGTTATCTATAATTCTAACCTGACAACTACAGACCAACGTTTTACCACAGAATACACCATCCCAAGAAGAAGCGAAGCTTGTGCTATTTTACAATTTATTTCCTGAGTGCGCATGTTTGGCAGTCGCCATTTTAAGCCCGTTATCTGTCAAAATGACATGTTACTTCATTTTTTAAGCAAAAATATCTATATATTTTTTGTGTTTTGAACGATAATAGTATATTAAGTATCAAGAACGGTAAGGGTTGTTTACCGGTTGACAGCAATGTTTGGAGGCTAAGCGTAGCGAAGCCTCCAAATTTATTAGAAATGAACGAGATGTCAAAAGTGACATTTATACCTAGGACTGAGACGTCGGTGATTAATTTACTTACCGACGTCTGGACGGTAAGTGAATCACTAACCGACGTGTTAGACTTAGAAACCAGTAAACACAACCTACCGTCCTGACAACCGATGCTGTAAATAAACAAAAAAGATCGATTGCGCAAAAAATGTGTTCTCAAAATTACATTTATCAGTTATGGCGCCAAAAACCTGTGCAATTCGTGGCTGTCATTCAAGTGATGGAGACGGAATAAGTATGTTAAGATTTCCTAAAGTGAAAAGGTTTTTTGATTCAGTCCCAATGTCAATCAGTCCAGTATCTTCATTTCGTGCAGTACTATAGAAGACATGACTTTTTACATATGGTACACTGTTTGAATCCATTGGACATTGTCTGAAACTTTATTTCTAGATCTTTAAATATTGAAACGTAACCTAAACCAGACTTGAAAGCAAGTTTTTTGGTGATTCTTTGCATTCTTCGTTTTGTTGGAAGACTAAATAATAAAGTTGTATGCCTGTGATCCCAAAAAATATAGTGTCAAGGCAAATCACTTGTGTTTTACAAAATACCATCTTCCTGAGGGTTCTCTGCATTTTAATAGTACTTGCGCTTTCAAAATTGATGCCAGAGGTTATTCACACATTCCTTAGAATTCTTCCAGGTTGTATATTTACTGAAATGCTTTCTATTGTGAACTGATATTATAAATATATAATCTATTATTATTGTATTGGTTCTTAGACTTACCCCATCCTATATAGTACTACATAAATACATACTTACACATATAATTTCGATAACAATATAGAAAATAAGAATCATTTGGTTAAACAATAGCTAATTATTTTTGATAATGGACGGTACTCCAAAAACAGGAGCAAAAACTTATATTTATAAAATTTTCACAATATTTGTTGAGCTGTTAAATTAACTTTAACAATTCATAAATTTAGTTTAACTTTTAAAACTTTCTCGAAAAAAGTCATAAAAATAAACAATTATTATTTAAGATTGTTTGGTTTCATTTTTTTGGCGTGTAGTTAACATCTAATTTACATTTTTTCAACAATTTTCCCAGTGTAACTTGATCCGTTATCTGTCAATGTCAGTTTAAAGGTCACGAAATTTTGCCCCCAGAAGATCGAAGGATTTACGCTGGCTTTCGCTTCTTGTTTGGCTGGTGTATTCTGTGCTTTGCCCAGTTTTCGTTTTCAAAAACTATTTCGATTCTTTGTGTGTGTGTGTTGAGTATTCGTACCTAGTTGGTTTTTATTGACTATAGTGGAACTTTTATTTTAAGAGACAATGTCGAGAATATGTATTGTGAAAGACTGTAATGTGAAGTGCACCCGGTAAGCTCTATCTTTATATAAAATATGTATTATTAAATTAAAAGTGACATAAGTGGTTATTCTTCCATACAGCTTTGAACTCTCCAGCATTGTTGTTAAATTCCCAAAACTTTTTTTTTCATGTTTGTCATTGAAATATGTGAAAAAAACGCTTCATTTATTGTATACTTTTTGTATTAAATGAAATATATAAACTTGATGATTATTGCTTTATAGTAAGCATACAGACTCTCACGCAGTAGACCCGGGTTCAATTCCCCGTGAGGAAGTTTTTTTTATTGTTAATTCTATTTTTAAATAATTATTCTGCTTGTTATTAATAACGACAACAGGTAGACGTTTAAACTATTTAGCTATTCATTATTATAGATAATGCTACGGTACCCTTCATGAAGGAGTCCGACTGGCAACATCTACTTATAACAGCATCGTATATTTAAAAAAGGAAACCGTAGCATTATACAAATTGGACATTCAAGAACTGTACGTTTACCACAAAATTAGTGGAAACATAAAATTGAATTGTTAAATTTACAGTTTATAGAAATTTTTATTTTCTAGATTTTTTCTTAAGTGGGTCGTAGAAAAAATATGCTGCTCGACTCGTATGGATTGTCCATATCGCACTTGAACGATTGAGCACTCCGCCTACGGCGTCGTGCTCAAACTTCGTCCTCGTGCGATATGGCCATCATATCCACACTAGTTGCACAAACTACTATTTCTTTCAAAATATGCCCTTTTACATCTAAAAATACCTGCCAAATGTCAAATCAATTTATCCATCCATTTTAAAGTTATCGAATTAAAGCATTCAAGTTTTCAAAATTTCAACACCCTGTATTTCGAAAAGTAAATCTGCCAGACCCCTTAATCGCGCAAAAAAAATTATGGAAATAATAGTAAAAATTCATCCCAACTAATTCAAGTAGATCACCAGCACTGCGAATACCAGCTTTGCATAGAATTTTAATATAGCATCGGTGGTTCAGTGGTAGAATGCTCGCACTCCACGCGGGCGGCCCGGGTTCGAATCCCGGCCGGAGCATATGAATCGCTTCTTCGTAAACGAGAGAGAGACTAAGGAGAGAGCACAAGCACGCAAGCAACGCACATAACGAAGCAACGTAGCGTAACGTAACGCGTAACGGTCGGAACTTTTGCGTCGCGACCCCAGGTCGCTCAAACATAACCTGACGTAAAGAACCAAA
Source organism: Galerucella calmariensis (assembly GCA_910591675.1). Classification (NCBI taxonomy): domain Eukaryota; kingdom Metazoa; phylum Arthropoda; class Insecta; order Coleoptera; family Chrysomelidae; genus Galerucella; species Galerucella calmariensis. Next base: position 33,409 of record CAJUYG010002036.1, read on the forward strand.
GTTCCAATAAACTGGACACCGGATGCAGGTAGCAAAATGTCTCTTATATGATGGCATCATCCGTTTTCTACTAGGATTTTTATCAAAAATTACTAAACTCGCATGCTTCGTTGCTTGGCCTAGAAACAAATCACGGAAATCGTAGACAAAATGTAAACAATTACCCAACAATTTTTATTTAGGTTCGATAAAGAGCAAGTTCGTAAATATAATAACAGTGATTGAGTTGGAAGGAAAGCAAACATTAATTCTGCTTTAATTCCAGAAAAGTTTGAAGAAGGTCCGATTATAACACAATGGCCCAATAATATTGAAGGAGCTTTGAGATAATGTCGAAATGTGTTTACACAATTCAAATTCAGCGTGTAGCTTTAGCGCCTATAGTTATTTTCCTAACTAGTGCGGAAAGTGATACTTTCCCGCACGCGACTGCAGTTGACCCGAACGACGCGAAGCGGAGTTCGGGCAAGCGGTCAAGGGCGGGAAAGACACTTTACGCATGAGTTGGGAACATTATTTTTTCTACGACCGTATATACAAAAAAGTATATCAACCCATTTTTCAAAATTTATTTTATTTTAACATACATATAAAAAATTTAGACAAAAAACTATTATTATTATCAATTATTATTATAAATATTAATATGAGAAACACAATTTTGTTGCATTTTGTGAATTACTTAAAATTGCCGGTCCAGTGGAGTTATTTGGTGTTAACTGGTGAGTGAATGACGTTGATGAGGATGGCATCGTTTGCAGGTCACATAAAGATGACGATGAGGGTGACGGCAACAATTTTAAGTCATTTGTAGATGAAAGAATTTCATTTGATATATTTTTCTTATATCAAACCCGGGTGGTTTAATAGTTGTTTTGTGACACTTCTCTAAAGAATTTACAAGGTTATATCAAAATATTTTCATTATTTTATATTTTCAGAAAATTAAAAATGCAACAAAAAGCTGGAAAACATGTTGATTTTATTTGATGGACTATTTATTCACCTGGTGTAAGAATAGTTATAACTTCCGAAGTAAAAAACTATCTAATAAGGTCAAAATTTGCATAATTTTACTTTCCCGCACTAGTGCGGGAAAGTGACACTTTCAAAGCTAAAATGCGTGCGGGAAAGTGGGTTAAAGCGCACGGTAGTAGAAAAAATTGTTTTCATCATTACTAAAGTGTGGGATATCATCATTATATTTGATACTAAGCTGGTGAGCTATTAATTTGCTTTCCCGGTATAATTAGATTCAATTTCAGATATTGTGTCATGTAGAGAACCCATTCAAGCCGTGAGTGGACTGTTGAATGTGATAGTACCAACTTATTTCCAATAAATTTTCAATAGTACACGCTTATGGTACAAACACTTTTCTCTTGTCCTACTTGTATATTTTAACAACTTCTACCACCTACTTTCGTTGAAAACGTGAAAAGCATTTTATCACCGTCGAGCTACTGTTTGATGTATGCAAATTGCGGACATAAAATGGAGATGGGGCGGTGAACTGAAATAAGACACAAAGTAGGTCTTTTAAACCCAAAACGAAGCTCTACAAAACACTAAAACTCACCTTTGAGCTTAGAAAATTATACTCCACCTACTTATTGGTAGAAAAAATAATTTTTCAATCGTAGGACTGTGTTTACACGGGAACAACATAATTTCGAATGTCATTCGTACAATTTGATCTAATGATCATTACATCCTATATAAATGGACCTTAGTTTGATATAGAAGTAAATGCACTTGACAATCGTTTGTTAACAATATTTAAGAGTTCTTTCAGAGCAGTATGCTTCTACTTATGCCGTACTTACTGCCCACGATCTTAATTTCGTTCTGAACTGATAGTTCAACTCAAACTTAGACATCATTTGAATTTTTCCCCTCATCTTAGCATTTTTACCTTTTACCTTGCGTTTAAAGTTACCACTTTTCTTAATATTATTCCATTTTTTTAGAATCATCTCACTCATGATGAAAATGTACTTAATTGAATAGCACTTACAGAACTTTTCAAGCTTAGGTTAAACTTGTCATATAGCACCGCTATTGAGCTACAATATTTTATAAAAGTATCACATGTCCCTTTCTAAATAATTGTCAGAAAACGACATCTGATCCCGTGAAGTTTATCAACGCTATTTTGCTTAAATCACCAAACTATTATATAAATCGATTATAAAAACGTTTACAAAGTATACTATAAAATATGTACTTAAAAGTGTAAAGAATATGCCTCTATATTGGTCATCATAGAAAGGTGTATAAACCAGTTAAAAACCTGTTATATAGAGGTCTTCTGATTATGTTCTAAGATCGCTTTTATCACAATATAATAGAACTAACTAGTAATATAAGCAAATTGGTATTCCAGAGTTGTCTAATAAACCAAAAAAGCTTTCCGTGAGACCGTTAAAAACCAGTAACATAACATTTTGGTAATTGAACGGTTACCAACATGTTACTTGGGTTCCTTTGAGTTTGTTTATCCAAAGTAAGGCATGTTTGAAAACAACCATTAACAAATGATTAAAACATGTTTCCAAGCGTACAATGTTACAATGTAATCTGGGGTATTTTTTGACAGACAGGAGTTTTTTAAAAAAGTTTCCCTGTACGCGCTCTATAATATCAGTGTAACGCAGACCCCATAAATAAACATTCCTTTATAATAAAAATTAAGACACCTAAGGTATAACGAAAAACTTTGCCAATCACATTGTGAAATCCTCCTTTCATCGGACCCAAACCATTTTGTAGTATTCCAAAAAATCGCATCGTGGAACGGGTCCCAAAATGGACAATACATGTTTTTTCACTACTAGCTGTGAAGTTGACTGATGACATAAGGAGTACTTCATGGAGCGAAACCTGACAGTGTACTTGTCAGTCATGTGCGCATGTGTCCAAAGTAAAGCATGACCAAGTTTTGTAAAATTTTTGGATGTGGTCTTATAATTGGTTTTGTTAATTCGTTGCACATAATAAAAATATATCAACTATATATAAATATAAATCAACTCGACTCTCATGATCAAAGATCATAGCGATACACTTAGGGCATAAGTGTCGCCATCTAACTACAAAACTGCAAATGGGTGTGGAGAAGGTATCGGTATTTCAACCACTACGCAAGAGGTTCGTCTTGTTATACATAGATGGTCGACCAAGCTATGCTGGTCTTTCTACCACCAACTCCACCTCATGTCTTGAAACAATTAAATATAAAAAAAGGTAGAACGTGTCGCGAAACACACGGTAGGAACTTTAGTTCCTTTTAAGCAAAAGTTATGTAATACATCTGACGTTATAGATAAACAATTTGCATATTCTTTGATGGTTGAGTAGTAAGCACACCAGACTCTCATGCGGTAGACCCGGGTTCGATTCCCCGCGAGGAATTTTTTTTTATTGTTAATTTAATTTTTAAATAATCATTCTGCTTGATATTAATAACGACAACAGGTAGACCTTTGAAATATTTAGCAGAATATTCATTATTATAGATAATGGTACGGTACCCTTCATGAGGGAGTCCGACTGGCAACATCTACTTATAACAGCATCGTATATTTAAAAAAGGAAACCGTAGCATTATACAAATTGGACATTCAAGAACTGTACGTTTATCACAAAATTAGTGGAAACATAAAATTGAATTGTTGAATTTTTAATTTGAAGTTATATTACAGTTTATAGAAATTCTTATTTTCTAGATTTTTTCCTAAGTGGGTCGTAGAAAAAATATGCTGCTCGACTCGTGTGGATTGTCCATATCGCACTTGAACGATTGAGCACTCCGCCTACGGCGTCGTGCTTCATCTTCGTCCTCGTGCGATATGGCCATCATATCCACAATAGTTGCACAAACTGCAATTTCTTTCAAAATATACCCTTTTACACTTAAAACTACCTGCCAAATGTCAAATCAATGTATCCATCCATTTTAAAGTTATCGAATTAAAACATTCAAGTTTTCAAAATTTCAACACCCTGTATTTCGAAAAGTAGCTAGACCCCTTAATCACGCAAAAAAAATTATGGAAATAATAGTAAAAATTTATCCGAACAAATTCAAGTAGATCACTAGCACTGCGAATACCAGTTTTGCATAGAATTTCAATATAGCATCGGTGGTTCAGTGGTTAGAATGCTCGCATTGCACGCGGGCGGCCCGGGTTCGAATCCCGGCAGGAGCATATTATTATTATGAATCGCTGCTTCGTAAACGAGAGAGAGACTAAGGAGGCACAAGCACGCAAGCAAGGCACATAACGTAACGTAGCGTAACGTAACGCGTAACGGTCAGATCTTTTGCGTCGCGACCCCTGGTCGCTCAAACATAACCTGGCGTAAAGAACTAAAGTTCCAAAAATGAAAAAAATTCATCACAGCATATTCTTTAGCATAATCATCTTATGATATAAATGAAGATATCGAGGCTAGTAGTAGAGTGCCACCAAGATTTAGCTGACGCCTCGGCAGATAACAATATTATCCTGAGGTGGGTTAAAGGGCACAACAGGAGTGAAGGAAATCGCACTGCTGATTCTTTAGCCAGGGACGTCGCTGGACTAAAAATTCTAGGACCCAGTGACACCTACGGCCTAACGACTTCGACAATTGCGGAACTAGCCAAACGTTACACCCATGCTCAATCCCTTAAGAGATGGGATGGAATCGTAGGATGCAGTCTTGCCAGGATCACCCTGGGCGACCCTGGAAAGCTGGCGCCGAAGAAATACTTGGCGATGACCAGGAAAAACCTACGTTTAACAGTAGGATTTCTGACTCGTCACTGTCAACTAAGGAAACACCTCCATACTATGGGGTTAGTGGACACACCTCTATGCAGGATGTGTGAACAGGAAGATGAAACTGTCAGGCATGTCTTATGCGAGTGTCCGGAGTTATCGTCAATAACAGAGTGTGTGTTCGGTGAGTCTTGGCCTACACCTGCCGATATAAAGGAGTGTCTCCTAGTGATCTGTCCACCTTCCTGAGAAGGACAGGATGGACAATGACCTAGGAGGACAACTCCTCGGGAGGATGTACAATGGGTCACATGTGGCCTAAGTGCTGTGAGCCTACACACTCACCCTCCCCACTCTACAGATACAGATATAAATGAAGATGTGTAGTAGGGAACGTATAATATTTAACTTATCGAAAACATTCTCGGAAGCTTATAAACATTACCAAACAGCTCTTTCGTCGAACAATATACTATAGAGACCTTTCAGACTGGTATTATACTGGATCTGATATAACTACACGTAACCGAGATAGACAGAAAATACATGCGTTCAAATGTAGGTATTCACACTGCATTTATCACGGCATACCGTATCGCGATAATAAATTTCTAAATCTCGCTCCTTCAGCCACCGGCGACAGTATCTGAATTCTGGATATCGAATTATCATTGTGGCTTATGAACCTGTTCAGACTTGCATACTTTCAATAAGTAACATTTTCATTATTCATTATAGTGTGGAATTATTTAAAAGCAGTTAGTTCCATTTAAGAAAGTAATACGGAAATGGTTGCCAAGTAACAATGAACGCTGATTTATTGGGACTGTTCAGACAATAATCTGATTAGTAGTTGATTGATAGTGTTAAAGTGCAATTAAGCTACTTACTTGAATAATAAGCTGAATAAGCGCCGAATCTGACAATATAGATGTCATTATACATCAGCATCCATAAAGCTGAACTACATAATAAGTGCCTCTTCAGCCAACTTAGTAAATATTGTTCAGCAATATGCTTATGTAGCTGAACTTGGGTTGAATAAGCATTTCTTCAGCTCATTTAAACCGGTGTTGTCCAGCTATTTATTACTTGCTGAATACAGGCTGAAAAAGCGTTTTTCTGCTTATCAAATATTTCATTGTTCAGCTATTTAAAAATGGCTGAACATGAACTGGTTAAGCGCTTTTACAGAATTCTGACAGCTGTAGCTGAGCTATTCATAGTCAGCTTAGTATGCACTAAATAAACCCTTCTTCAGTAAAGTTAAGGGGAATCTATCGGCAGCGATTTGACAAAATATGGAAGTATTTTTGGCAAAGAATTTTGAGGTAATGGATGTATTGAAAATTAAAGAAAAAATATATCATGTAGATTAAAGTTGAACTTAGAGTTCTCATCGAATAAAAACTTTGAAATGCTAACCAAATTTTGTTGTTTTTTTTGTATTGACGAAGCTTATAGAGTAGTACGTGAACCAAAATCATTTTCCACCGCTTGGCTACCTACATGTTGCGGAGCTTTCATATTTCTAATAAAATTTTCGTTATGTGAACTTAAACGTGAGGACGTAGGGAAACAAAAAAATATACAAAGCATAATTGTGCAAGGTCGAATTTGGTAGATGACCCTCAAGAACCACTGTTCAGCTTTTATTAACACAGACTGAAGAATTTCTAGTTCAGCCCATTTTGAAAATATTGTTCAGATATACATAGCCTGTGAACAAAAAATAGATACCGAAATATATACCACTTAAGCCATTTGATATTCGCTAAAATGAGAATTTATGCATGCAGTCGTGTATATCATTCAGCGATTTTTAGGTTATGTCTTTGATGTCACTTGGTGATGCTTGTGGCAGTTCATCAGGTTCTGGTGAATTTATGAAGACATCAGATGCTCTAATAATGTTGCTTGTCTTGCTGGTGGCCGTTCATCATCAGGCTCAATTGTTTAGTTTAATTGAACTTCTAATACATGGTATATAAATATGTTTATGTAGCAGTGGAACTTGGCATAACTTGGACTTTTTTTTAATGGGGGCTCTCCATAACGTTTATTAAATTTTTCAAATATTAAATTGAAAGCTGTTTTCCAATTAGTTAGTTTTTTTCAATAAACACACATAATCGCTGATATTTCTGTATCATGTATCATGTAGATTCACAAATACCATTATTCGCAAACATTTAGCATGTGTTCGTTTGGCTCAGAGGCTAAAGATGAATCGATTGTTAAATGATAATCCTCGGGTCCCAGGTTCAATCCCCACCCAAGAAAGGAAGAAAAAAAAGGTAAGTAAAAATATTTGTAAATTCAATTATAATAGCATGTATCTGAGGTAGTTGGGATGAATAAATAATATAAAATTCAGAAATTAAAAAAATGTATAATGCATATTAATTTGTTTTTGCTTTGAAGGTGAACTGAACAAGAGCTGCATAGAAGCTTTGTCAGCAATTTAAATCAGCTACACTACACTACACAATCTGCATAAAGGCAGAACTACGACTGAATGAGAGCTTAACAAGGGTTTATTCAACATAAGTTTGATACCGATTTTCAGCTTTAAACTGAACAATAAACTGCTTAAGCGCTTTTTCAATTAATAATAAGCATGAATTGTTACTTGGGTTACTATTACTTTTTTCTCAAGTACTTTAATGTTATTGTTACTGTTCTCTGGGTGCTACGCTCATACGCAGTTTAGTTTCCTTCTTGATTGATTCACATTTTCAAATATCAAGAAGTTCTTCAAACAATTCTATAGACATTCGATAATAATTAAACAATCTTGTAGTGAATCTTGAAATCTTGGTGAAGTGAGTTGTAGGCTCCTTCAGTTTCCCTCAATTCTACTATAGGCTGGACCCCATATCTCGTCTTCTCTCAACTTTTTCTCTTTGTATAAAATATTTCACTGCACAATGTCCGTTTTATAAACAGCACCGTACGACACGGATATTGTCTTGGTACTGAATAAATTAGCTTACAAAACTATATTCTTACAAAAATATCTAAACTCTTTATCTCGCATACAGTATCCTATTCCGAAAGGGCTTGTAATCAGCACAACTGCATGATGTTAGGTTACTGCTTGGTATGTGAGAAATGAATTCCATTTTCCATCCACTAGCACGTCAAATTGTATTAATATTCTAATAGTTGCTCCACTATTACTAATTCTTGAAACAATAATCATGATCAATTAGTGAAACAGTAATGGACAAGCTCTGTGGTTCTATTGATGAATCTGCAATAGACATGGCTTTTATTGTGTGAATGGAAGCTTGTTATTTGTTCGACAAAGGACCGGTTTCTCAACGCCCTTTTGCTTCATTCTCCCTTTTGAATTGTTTGTTATCGAAGAAAAATCAATATATCAGAAATACTTGTGACCGATCAATATTCCATTTTCCCGGTGTTGAGTGTTGAGCGTTCAATTTTTGGTGTTTTGTATTATCTGCACACAATTTTAAATTGAAAATGGCTGGCAGATCTGAATATTCGAGATATAAGTTCGTGGTATAACAATTTTCAATAAATTCATTCCTGTTAGCTGTATTTTCACTTATACAAGGTTTTCAAGTGAAGCACATTGTGGACATTTTCTTATAGGCAGAGTTGCAAAAATCCTAATGTAAAAAATAATGCATTTGTCATTTTTTTTAATGAAAATGTAATTCTGGTCCTTTGTGCATTGAAAATATATTTTCAATGTGAAAATATTCAATTCTCATTAAACGATTTAATGAGTAGTGTAACAATGCAGTATCCATTAAAAAATATTTATGAGTAACGAAACATACATCAATATTCATTAAAAAAAATGTATAAATGAGTACCATTCACTTCCATACAATGGTATAATCTATTTTGAAA
>CAJUYG010002036.1:50418-64182 GCA_910591675.1 Galerucella calmariensis
GAACAATAATTTGCATGTGTATGTGTATGTGTGTGATTTTTGGGGTGACATTCACTGAGACCTAAAAGATCTATTGTGCCCCCTTACTACTACCGTTGAGTGAAAAATAATAAGAGACGCGGAGCCCATGCTTTAAAATGTTCATGATCCCCCACTATTATTGTAAAACTCAGTTGCCGTAATGATGCGCCTCTAGCGCGAGAAACGAAAACTAGCCACTTTGGTAATCGCGTTGATAGGAAACAAACAGTTTGAGATAAGACCCATTTAAAATATTCAGAAAACAATCTTCTACTGGTGGCGTCTTTTTTGTATGGATGCGGACAAAAGTAAAATATGAATTGTAGGTACTGATCTTTGAAATTCTTTATTTTTGTTTTGTAAAATTTTTATAAATTTGCACAAATTATATAGATATACAATAGTTTTATATGCATTCTATTGCAAATTTTTAATTAGTTTCAACAAAAAATAAATAACTTCCTCACTATACATATACATTAGATAAGCTATCATGTAAAAAGGAAAATTTTGTTTAATTCAGATATACAGGATATTCCAGAAAAGTGATGTTTCCAATCTGACTACAGTTTTTTTGAAACATCACCGAGACATTTAAAAAAAGAACCAAAATGAAATTGAAAATATTGCAGAGAGTGTACAATGTAACATTTTCTGGCAGTGAGTAAACGAACTTTTTTAAAAATCATAATTTAGCACGGATTTCTTAGTAGCATAAATTTTCCAAAAATGTTTATCATAAAATTTTATAATGCTTGTTGAAAGTATCACAAATTTTGGAATTTGGATTCAGAATTAAATTCTGAGTAAATGGGAATTTTTGAATTTTTTTGCCAAGAAAAATTGTAATTGTTATAAACAAAAAACGTATAGAGAAAATGAGGGTCTCCGTTTTTTGGTTATAACTTGGAAAATATTGAAAATAGCGTCTTTTTGAAAAAAGATTCTAAAAGAGGAGAAAATTTCAGAAGGACAAGTCCCGATTCCCGAAACTGTAACTCCATTATTTATAATTTTAAATTGACGTTGAAAATACCGCTATGCGCGGCCGTTTTGCAGCTGCGGTGTCACCGCCAAGCCAACAAAGCATCACAAAAAAATTTTTTTTAAATATTTGTTATGAATAAAAAAATTTGAATAAATTACAGTTTTTTTAGACTTGAAAGAATATAGTCCAGTAGACAAAAAATTTTTCACTTCATTTTTGTTAAAGTTATTCAATTGTTAATTAACTAATTTTTTGTAGACTTTAGACAACTGAAAATCAGTTCTAAAAGTTTAAATAAAGTACCTAAAAATTTTTTGAATTCTGGGAGGTTTTCTTATTGACAATAAACAAAATTCCGTTAAAAAAGTTCGAAATAGTATATTACGTAACGTGTGCGGAAAGTGACATTTTTCACACGAGTGGGAAGTATTGTCTCACGAGCGCAGCCGAGTGAGACAATCCCACGAGTGTGAAAAATCACTTTCGCACAAGTTATGTACACTATTTTTCCTACGACCACGCGATATACTTTTACCAAATTAGGCATGTATAATCTTGCTTTTTTATGTAGATGTGAGAGGTTTTACATATGTGTATTTGTAAATACTTTATATGGTTTTGATTACTTACCTTTGAAATTGGCCCAGAAAATTGTGATTTTTATGCAATGGAAAAAAGTACCTTTATAAAAAAGTTAAAATTAATATTTAACTTGTTGCCTACCTGTAGGAGATTGAAAGTATTAACTAGCTATTTTAAGGATTCATTGTTCAAATAATTGAAAACGGATATTTATTGTTTTAATAACATGAAAGTCCAATAAATGTCGATATAAACACATTTTATTTTGGAGAATAAATAAACTGTTGTGTATATTTCCCTAGCGCTTATTAGTGTACAAGAACCATTTGACACAACAGTGAGATGGCCGAGCGGTCTAGGCATCCGTGGGCTCAATTTTTGACAAACAGTAGGGTGGTTCGAGTCCGGGCTCGGTATTTTTTTTTTTTTAATTTTAAATGAAATAAATAGATTATATTATATTATTATATGGACAAATCAACTTAGGAAATAAGCATTTCACATATACATATTAATTTGCGGAGTAAAAAGACTAGCATTTCAACATTCAATTTGACAGCTTTTTTATCCGCACACGTACGGATAAGATTTTTTTCCGTACGCGTATGAATAAAGGTCACTTTCCATAGAACTAGTCAGTGCGATATATGTCACTTTCCTATGTGGTCGTAGGAAAAAGTTTTTTCATTTGTTTATTATTATTTTTTTATATTAACAAAAAATGAAAAATCCATATTATATTATTAAAAAAAATTTATTTTATATTTTTTATTTCAGCTGGTGTTTTATTTATTTTTTGCATCTTATTTCATTACTAAAAAATTTCTTACGTTATTTGTTTATGAATTTGTTATAAACAAATAGACTATTTTAATATTTAAAAAATTTTTTTTGCCATTCTGTTGTATTGGTCAAATAATGAATTTTAAAAAATATTTAAATAAATATATTTAAATAAATAAATTATAATCCTTTTTTTATTTATAACACCTTTGAATTATTAATTAGGAAATCGTTTTAATTTTCTAATTTCATCATTTGCTATCCTCATTAGAATTCCAAAAAAAAATAATTTTGAAACGCAATTTTCATTGTTTATTTAATAAACAATTTGTTATAAACAAATTCTGAACCTATTTTTTTCCGTTACAAAAAAAATAATAAATACAGCCATGTGCATCAAAGTATTCCAAAAATTTTGTTTTATTTTTTATTTGATTTTTAAATATTTAACATACTCACTGTGGAACCCTTATCAACTTTCAAATTGCTATAGCTTTTAAACTATTGATGAAAAATGTCATCTTCATATCTATTACGGTTTTATTTTTATAGGCATTTGTTTACTAAAAAATAGGATAGATAGATAGATAGATAGGATAGAAATGAGGATAACAAATGATGAATTTAGAAAAAAAAAACGATTTCTTAATTAATAATTCAAAGGAGTGATAAATAAAAAAAAAGATTATAAACAATTAAAAAATTTTTTAATTTTAAAATTCATTATTTGACCAATACAACAGAATAGCAAAAAAAATTTTTTTTTAAATATTAAAATAGTCTGTTTAACAAATTTATAAACAAATAACGTAAAAAAATTTTTAGTAATGAAATAAGATGCAAAAAATAAATAAAAAACCAGAAGAAATAAAAAATATAAAAAAATTTTTTTTTAATAACATAATATGGATTTGTAATTTTTTGTTAACTTAAAAAAATAATAATAAACAAATGAAAAAACTTTTTTGAACTTTTTTAACGGAATTTTGTTTATTGTCAATATGAAAACCTCCCAGAATTCAAAAAATTTTTAGGTACTTTATTTAAACTTTTAGAACTGATTTTCAGTTGTCTAAAGTCCACAAAAAATTAGTTAATTAACAATTGAATAACTTTAACAAAAATGAAGTGAAAAATGTTTTGTCTACTGGACTATATTCCTTCAAGTCTCTTTCGGGAGTCGGGACTTCTGAAATTTTCTCCTCTTTTAGAATCTTTTTTCAAAAAGACGCTATTTTTAATATTTTCCAAGTTATAACCAAAAAACGGAGACCCTCATTTTCAAAAATTCAAAAATTCCCATCACCCCATCACTCAGAATTTAATTCTGAATCCAAAAAACCAAACCCCATATTTTTTAAATCATTAGAACTATTTTTCGCAGAAAACTCACTTCCCTACTAGACTATAAATAAAACCATCATATTTCGTAAATTTATCACGTGATCGTAAAAAATATATACTAATTATAAAAGTGAAAAATAATGAAGTAGGCTTATGTCAAAATTCTCAAATTATAACACAAAGAATAGGTCCGGTCTTGTAAAGTGAATTACTATTTCACAAATTTTCTTATTTTTGAATCCCTCAGGGTAGTTATAATCCAATTTGATATTTCCTGAACGCTTTACCCATTCTCTTAATCGGTTACTGTCTTTTATCGCGAATTTAAAAAATGATACAGATCCCTCAGTTTCTTTCTTTTCCTTTACATTGCTACAGTTAATATAACTGCATTTGACCGAATATTTTCCAGACATAATTCTACTAGTTCAACGAATGGTAAACACCAATAAGTAAACAAAATAAAATACGAATCGTCAGTGAAAAACTAATAAATAAAATCGTTCAATGAATAATTATTACGTATACTTAATCAACGATAACAAGCACAGCGTACACGGTGTACAGAACAGCTAACGCGAAGTAACAACAACGAGATCTAGACGTCGACTGGCAAAAATAAGAAGGATTTTAGATATGCAATCGACAGCGCCATCCAATTATTAGAAGGATTTTCGGCTACAAATAGTTCCATAAGGTCGCGCTTCTTTCTACTTATCATTCAACGCTTCTACTCAGTTTCTGAGGAGAGTATCAGAAACTAGTAGTTCCTTTAGTCCTATTTCCCGGAGGAATTTTAGGATGTCTGCAGGGTTCAACTTAGGCAAATGTTCCTCTTCTATCCAGTAATCTCCCAGGTGCTGTGCTCTAGGATTCTGAAGTGCTGTGCAGTTGGAAAGTATGTGGATGGATGTTTCTTTTTCCATTCCACAATGTCCCGTTAGGATCCCTGTTAAAACTCTTAGTGCAGTTTTACTTTGAATCATGCATTCTTTTGATCTCAACAGGTTGTAGTCACCCAGAAGAGTCTTTGATTGTGTAGGAGTTTTTATCGTTGTCTAGGGTATTGATGGTGTAGATACTAGTTCATACATTTATTAACACTCAAACATATAAAACGGTACAAATATAATGAGGTTAATTACATAAAATATAGCGAAGCTGCCGGGATAAAAGGTGTCGTCTTACGTCGTTATGAGTTCAAACTCTAGAACTGAACTGACTGTCTTTAGGCGGTAGCCGATTGAGGGGCATGCGCGGAGCGTTGAAAGGCACGCATGCGTGGAGCGCTGAAAGGCATTTGTTACTCCAGCGGCGCGCTCATAGGGGTTTGAGTACAAAAATGCCTACAATTGTATAAGCCCTACTAGATCTTTCCAATGGTCAGATCTTCTCTTTTTCTCGGCTTTACTCATTTCTTCCAATATTACATTGGGGCTGATTCCGCAAAAGGGTTCAGGCCCCCAGAAAGGTATTTCAGTCCTCCTCTTTGCTAGTTCATCTGCTTTTTCATTTCCTTCTATTCCAGTGTGTCCTGGAATCCATAAAAAGGTGACTATGCTGTTCTCGCCTAGTTCATTGAGTTTGTCTAGGTATTCCCACACCATTTTGGAACTGATTACATAAGAGCTCAGTGCCTTAATGGCTGCTTGACTATCCGACATTATGATAATCCTTTGTCTTCTGTATCCTTTATCAATATTGAACTGAGCGCACTTTCTTATGGCATGGATTTCCGCTTGAAAGATACTTGAGGTTTTTTCCAAGCTTTTAGAGTGTTTGGTTCCTGGCCCGAACACTCCTATCCCAGTTCCTTCTATTGCTTTTGAGCCGTCTGTGTACCATTGAATGGCACTCTTTCCAAGTCTGGTAATGGTATTTGGATCCCATTCCTTTTTGCTGCTCATTTCCGTAACGAATTTCTTTGAAAAGTTATACTTTCTCATCATACCGTCTTGTGGCATTTCCCAGGTTGTCTGATTTCTAAGAAGTGAGGAGGTGTTTTTTTTAACGATTCCCTCTCTACTTAGTCTGTATCTTGTTCTTTCTGCAACACTTTCCGCCACCATATGTAAAGGGGTGAGGTTGAGAATCACTTCCATGGCTGCCGTTGGGCATGTTCTCATTGCTCCTGTAATGCATATACAGGCTAGTCTTTGAATTTTGGGGATGTTTTCTTTCGTCGTCAATAGGCTAGCTCTACTACTCCACGCAATGGCTCCATAAGTGATGATTGGTCTTACTATGGCAGTATACATCCAGCTTAGGATTTTTGGGTTACAGCCTCAGTTTCTCCCTGCCAGACTTATGCACACCATTATAGCCATTTTTGCCTTGTATGTAATCTCCTTTTCGTGTTTGTTCCACAGGAGTTTACTAACTAGAGTTAAACCTAGATACTTGACTTCTTGTCTCCATTCAAACTCGTTCCCATTAAGTTTTATGGTTTTGAGGTTGAGTTTTCTTTCCTTAGTGAAGGCTATCAAAATGGTTTTAGTGGGGTTGATGCTAAGTCCCACTTGCCTACACCAGCTATTTGTATAGTTCAGACACTTTTGTACAATATTACAAAGGGTGTTTTCGAATTTTCCTCTGGCTGTTATGACAATATCGTCGTCATATCCTTGGCAGGATATTCCGAGATCCATCAAACCACACAGGAGTTCGTCAACCGTCAGACTCCACATTAATGGGGATGCTACTCCTCCCTGTGGGCATCCTCTGGTAGTGCAGATGGAGACAATGTCTTGCTCATCCTCGTCTCTGCTATTCTTGTGGAGAGCAGTTCCGACATCCATTTGGATGTTGTGCTGTTTACACCTCTTCTGTTCAATGCTCTTCTGACTGCCTCATGTGGAGTATTGTCAAAAGCTCCTATGTTCAAAAATGCACATACTACAGTTTCTTGGTTGTCTAGAGCACCTCGGATATCCTCCGTCAGTTGTACCAGTGCAGTCTCCGTAGATCTGCCTGCCTGGTAAGCATGCTGACATGGGTGGAGAGGTAGTCTCTCTAGGATTTCCGTTCTAATAGGATAGGTCATCTGTGATTAGATGGTTAGCCGAACAAGCTGAAGGGGGGTTAATCCCCGAGAAATCCAGGGAAGCGTATCTAAAGGAATACGAAAAATTCACGAAATGGATGGTCACAACCAACCAGACGGTGATCGATGAAACGTTAATGTTATCGTATATGAACAAAATTTATTATTGAAAATAGCAATCATTTAACAAAGTTTCATTATAGTCAAGTCTTTACAAGTCGTCATCATTGTTGTGCATTCACTCCAAACTGCAAACGATGCTGCGAATCAAACACGGGGTGAACCTTCTTTTCATAAACTACATGCTTTTATGAAAAGCACAAACAAAGGACATGAGCCTAAAAAGTCTTGAGTGTTTACAGAAGAGGAACTACGCAAATTTTTCGTGACAGCACCTGACGATACCTTTTTATTTTTGAAGGTTTGTACTGAATGGACAGTTTTCACAAAATGTTGACAGTTTGATATTTTTTATTGTTACCAAGGTGACTTTATAAAGCACATGTGCTTTAATCGGCCTTTTAAGCACGCTTTTGCGTTTTTTTATAAGCTATTATGATGCAGGTATAATAAAAAATAATTTTTAAATAAACGAGATATTATAGCGCCAAACTCTCCTCAGTTCGGAAATTGATTTAGTACCACTCGTCGCCTGACTGTAAGAACCAGGTAACTTAAAATTTCTCCAAGTTGAGTAACGTTGTGTCTACTTTACATTGCTTGCTAGATGTCGCTAGGGAAAATCAATGAGTTAGCCACTTAATACATCGATTTCTGCTTAGTAGATAACCTGCATGGGCCGCATTATTACTATACGGAATGTGTGAGAAAGAGGTCCCTTTTTGGTGAAGGCGCTAATGTGTATAAGGGCGAGTTGTACCAAGCACCTGAACTCGGTTTAATGATGACTGATGTTTAGACTGATATAATTGTTGATAGTAAATACATCAATCAGCCACAGTCTAAACATCAGTTATCATTAAACCGAGTTTAGGTGTTTGGTACAACTCGCCCTAAGAGAGAGCAACATCTGCCATTTGTCACCTGTCTGTCATATGCAACTGAGCATGTCATATGTCACTTGTCATCTAATTGTCACTTTGTCATTCGCTTGAAACTTGTCGCCTTTCATTTGTCTGTAAATTTAAACGTCAAACGTCACGTGTCACCTCAAACATTGCGTTGTTTAGCTAGATGCGCTAGTGATGAGAGACAGATCGTATATCACAATGTCGTTGAAATAAGAAGAAATAAAAATACAAAAGATATTGTGGTTCAATCTCCCAACAAATAACAAAAATTATAATGACTACACCTCAAGGAGCATACAGAAGATACTTCCATCTGCCACTTGTCTTATGTCATCTGTCTGTCACTTGTCATGGGTTTTCGGGGATGCTGAATTCAATTATAGCATTGGAATTACCTGAGGGCGCTCAGGGGCGCCTCTGCAGGGGTATCCGAGGGTCATTTTGGGAGAGAATTGCATAGTTCCTGGGGGGGCGCTCCAAACTCGTTACTCGGGAGTTTTTGGGGATGCCGAGTAACGAGTTTGGAGCGCTTCCCATGGACTATGCAATTTTCCACCCAGAATAACCCCCGGATACCTCTGCAGAGGCGCCCCTGAACGCCTCCTGGTAATTCTAGTACCAGAATCGAGTTGGACATCCCCGAAAACCCCCGAGTGAAGATTTTTGAGCCATTTACATGAACTATGCGATTTCCCCCCAGAATGCCCCCCGGATACCCCTGCAGAAGCGCTCCTGAGCGTCCCCGGGTAATTCCAATGCCAGAATTGATTCCAGCATCCCTAAAAAAAACCCGAGTAACGAGTTTGGAGCGATTGTCATGCATGCCGCCATTACTCCCCCAATTCACCCCCCGCGCACCCCCACAGAGCCACCACCGTGCAAGTAATTCTCATGCCCAAGTAACGATTTCCAAGTGATTTTTCTGAGTTTCCAATCGTTCCCATAATTGTGCAAGTAATTATGCAATTGAAAAATGCATTTTCCGGCGCAGAAGGCGTTTTTTAAAAAAAGTGCTAACCCACATTTTTCCCAGTCTTTTCTTGTTGCGAAAAAGGCACTCGCCACGTTCGTTCCTTGCATTTGCGCAACTCGTGCGCAAAAGTACTTCACGCACAAGTATCATATAAAAGTTTATTTACGAGCACATGAAGGAAAAATAAAAAAATGTGCTTTGAATTGGTTAAGGAACATGAAAATGAATTTTATAGAAACAAATATATACACAACGAATTGTAATTATTTTAATTCATATTATCAGTAAAATGAGGACAATTATTTTTCGATAAATCTATTATTTTGCCCACCCCTATTTTACACCACTGGATCAATAATTGGGAAATATTTTTCCATAAAAATACGGTACCCTTCATGAGGGAGTCCGACTGGCAACATCTACTTATAACAGCATCGTATATTTAAAAAGGGAAACCGTAGCATTATACAAATTGGACATTCAAGAACTGTACGTTTATCACAAAAAAATTAGTCGAAACATAAAATTGAATTGTTAAATTCTCAATTTGAAGTTATATTACAGTTTATAGAAATTTTTACCTTCTCAGTCGCACACATTCACTCGCAGCAATATTCAACTTTTTTAAATTCGACAACCGGGATTCGGGACTGATTTTTTGCAGGCAACCCTATACCACCGTGTTTAGAATCAAATAATCTTTATTATCATATAAATTTCATTCATAATCAGACCGGTGCAAAATGCTAGTATCGATTCACCTGTTCATACCTGGCAATCTGAGGGTTGTGACCGGAAAAAATAGGCAGCCTAACCTTTGCATATTCTACGGGCTTCATACTTTCGATTGGTATAGAATTTGTTTAATAATCAAACCGGTGATGTTTGAAAAAAAAATTTTATAATAATTAATCAATCATATCCTGGACTTAAATTTGTTAGGCAACCCTTATGCAACATGTTTATTGACATTTTTTTGTGTTTGGGAGCCGTTCTAATGCCGGGAGCACTGCAGCCTGTTGGCTAATAATTGTACTCTTCTCCCACATTTATTCCACCCATCCAGTTATCCCCGTACCTTCGAGTAGACGATATAGGTCCATTGGATGTGAGCCATATACTTCAGGTGGCACATTGGCTTCTCCGAAGATTGTTTGTCTCCTCGAGTCCAGTGCCTCACAGTCAGATAAGATATGGGTTACGGTCTCGGTCTCCATGCCACAAAGTCTGCAGCTGAGGTACCCGTTAAATAACCCTATTTTATGCAGGTGATCTTTCACCGGGGTATGACCCGTTAAATAACCTGTAATAATTCGTAGCTTATTCCTACTGATAGTCAGTAGTTTTTCGACCCGTTTTACACATGTGTCACATATGAAGGTTTTACTGTGTACCTGCTTTGGAGTGTTTCTCCACTGAAATTTATGTTGGTTTTGTACACATTTTTGTATTTGCCCTCGAACTACCTTCTTTGTCAGCAGTCATGGAAATCCTTCTGGACCTACCTCCTCTCCATATATTTTTGGAAAGAGAGGCTAGATGGACAGCATACAGAATTGTACATATTTCTAAATGCACAAATCAGGCTTATGCAGAACGAAGCAGAATACTAGCGGACAGTGAAAGTCACAGTATTCTGGGAATTACCTCTGACATAATGCCTCCAACAGTAAACTACGACCTGCCTTACACCGTCCTAATTAGTAATGTTATCAATGAGACTTCTTGTTACATTTTCATTTCCGTTCATAACAGGAATTAAACCTGTGGCAGTTTTCAAATCAAATTTTTCTTACATGTTTTCTTCTTCAGCACTTAAATCTGAATTTGAATTATTACCTTCAGTTGCATTTGCTAATCTATCTTGTAAAATTTCACAATACTTTTTATATACTTTTGAATTGAATCTGCCAAAGTTAAAATGCCTTGTTTATCTTTATCCTCAAAAGTTGCATTATTTACAGTTTACAGTTTTAAATCATTAAAATTATCTCTAAGCTTATCTAGTTTAACAAACGTACGTTGTACATTTTCTAAATTTAACCTTCTATCAACGGGGTCTTTATTCAAGTTCCTATAAAATACTCTTAATTCTTCAAGCAAGTATTCAAGTTCGTTGCAAACCGGCATTACACTTTCACGCACATTTTGTTAATTTTCTCACTTTATCCATCACTTTTACACCAATTCTTGACTAGCAGTAATTTCTCTTCGGATCTTCCTTTCAAGCCGCTTCTTACACTTTCCATATAAATAAAAGATGACAACTGCAACTGCTATAATAACAACTCCAATTTCCAATATATCTCTGATAGAAACACCTCCATTTTGTTTTGGACTATTTGTCTGTCCTCCGCTATTTCCTGACTAAGCTATAACAATTTCTTCTCTCTCTTCCTTTGAATAAGTATTTCCGCCCATTTTCTTACAACTTCATATTCTCATTTTATTTATTTATTTATTTTTTAATTCCGGCTGGCAGGGTCGCCATGTGATAAACTAACTTCTCTTTATTTGGACTAAAATAATTTACTCTCAATTTTTATAAAACCCCATTTATTCACATCTCTAATAGTTGAATGCACAAAATATGATCTACAATAATCCATTTAACCTAAAGCATTCTATCAGCGAAAAGTACTCCAGGTAGCAACAGATTAAACATGCACTTGATAGAAGAAATTGTGAAATATATAGAATTACTAAATATTTAAAATAATAAATATCATTACACATCGGTCAATACTGTAAGCTCACGTCTTATTTAAAGAAACAAAATGTAGGATTTCAACCAAAAGAAGCCAAAATTTTCACCAGAGATCAAATTTCAAATTTTTTGATGGAAGCACCAAATGAGACATATCTTCTAATAAAAGTAGCAACTATTTTTGGGTTAGCCGGCGCATGTAGTCGTGATGAACTCACAAAAATCACTACTAATGATATCACGAGGGCCTTTTGATTGTGAAAATACCAGACTCGAAGAAGTTTTGTCATTTGAATTGATCTAAACGACGGCAGATACTTAGATCTCTACCGAAAATACGCAAATCTGAGCGCAAATGTCTAGCAAAATATTATCCACCGACAAATAACATGAATATGGGGCTACTTCTTCCAACAACAATTTTGTCACAACCAGTCTCACGACACAAGAAATCGAAGCAGAAACAGATTCACCAACCGATCTTAATGATAAAAAAAAAACTAATAGCATCAGCGATCAACCTACAGAATGCATCAAATTGCCAATTTATTATTAATATTAATCATAAGTATAGTTTGTTCAACCATCCTTTGCCGTTACGTCATACATTGTCCAGCTTGCTCTCTCATTCATGAAATGGATGAGACGGAATTATGACGTCATTAACGTATTTCTTATCTAAGGTCGACATAAATTTTATCTGTTACTTTTGACAGTTCAGTTGTCATATTTTGGAAACAATTCTTAACATATGTCATTGATTATTATTTTGAGGTTAAGTGTAAAATAACATTCAAGTAATATAAGACATACGTAAAACAGCAGAATACGCCACCGATTATGACGTAACGGCAAAGGATGGCTGAACAAACTCTAGTAGAATAGGATGTAGTTTCTCTTTATGCTTTAATGAAAATTAAAATTTCAATATGTTTTCTTTATTGGAACTTCAGTTCTTTACGTCAGGTTATGTTTGAGCGACCAGGGGTCGCGATGCAAAAGATCTGACCGTTACGTTACTATACTTTATGTTACGTTGCTTCGTTATGTGCCTTGCTTTCGTGCGTGTTCTCTCCCATAAGTCTCTCTCTCGTTTACGAAGCAGCGTTTCATATGCTTCGGCCGGGAATGGAACCCGGTCCGCCCGCGTGGAAGGCGAGCATTCTACCACTGAACCACCGATGCTATATTAAAATTCTATGCAAAGCTGGTATTCGCAGTGCTGGTGATCTACTTGAATTTGTTCGGATACATTTTTACTATTATTTCCATAATTTTTTTTTGCGCGATTGATCTTTTCTGTTTATTTACAGCATCGGTTGTCAGGACGGTAGGTTGTGTTTACTGATTTCTGAGTTCAACACGTCGGTAAGTGATTTACTTACCGTTCAGACGTCGAAAAGTAATAAATAGCATAAAAACAATTTCACCAAAATGCGAAATATATTTTAAACTGATCGAGAAGTATCAATCAGTCACTTTTGACATTTTGTTCATTTCGAAGAAATTTAAATTATTTTATTCGGAATTTATTTCAATACGATCGCGCAAAAAATGGTGAAATTGGACAAAATGATATGAGGATTAAGGGGTCTAGCACATTTACTTTTCGAAATACAGGGTTTTGAAATTTTGAAAACTTAAATGTTTTAATTCGATAACTTTAAAATGGATGGATAAATTGATTTGACATTTGGCAGCTTGTTTTTAAATGTAAAAGGGCATATTTTGATAGAAATAGGTTTGTGCAACTGGTGTGGATATGATGGCGAGGACGAAGTTTGAGCACGACGCCGTAGGCGGTGTGGTCAATCGTTCAAGTGCGATATGGACAATCCACACGAGTCGAACAGCATATTTTTTCTACGACCATCTTAAGAAAAAATCTAGAAAATAAAAATGTCTTCAAACTGTAATATAACTTCAAACTGAAAATTTAACAATTCAATCTTATGTTTCCACTAATTTTTTTGTGGTAAACGTACAGCTCTTGAATGTAAAATTTGTATAATGCTACGGTTTCCCTTTTTAAATATACGATGCTGTTATAAGTAGATGTTGCCAGTCGGACTCTCTCATGAAGGGTACCGTACCATTATCTATAATAATGAATATTCTGCTAAATATTTCAAACGTCTACCTGTTGTCGTTATTAATATCAAGCAGAAAAATTATTTAAAAAAAAATTATTAATAAAAAAAAACTTCTTCACGGGGATTCGAACCCGGGTCTACCGCGTGAG
This sequence comes from Galerucella calmariensis, assembly GCA_910591675.1. NCBI lineage: Eukaryota > Metazoa > Arthropoda > Insecta > Coleoptera > Chrysomelidae > Galerucella > Galerucella calmariensis. Next base: position 64,133 of record CAJUYG010002036.1, read on the forward strand.
AGTCTGGTTTGCTTATTGCTTGACAAGCGAGGAATATGCAAATTGTTTAT
>CAJUYG010002037.1:0-42050 GCA_910591675.1 Galerucella calmariensis
TTAATTCCCAATGGTGAACTTTTGTACCATATTCCTTTCTCCCAATTTGTATGTACTGATAAAAATAATCTTGTTGTTGTTAGATAAGGATTGGATTCTCTTTTTTCAATAATTTTTAAAAATAAACGAACGGGACACAAATTGTTGTTAGCATTATTTCTTACCAGCCACTTACTGCCAGATAAAGCTTTTGATCCTCCTTGTGTCGTTTTGGAAAAGATTGGATTATATTCTACCCTGCCAGTAAAATTACCTTTATTATCATATTCTTTTTTAAAGGAATTAATATAGCAGCTTCATTTCCACGCCATGCTAATTCGAACGGACATAAATGAAAAAACTTTTTCAGTAACCCATCAGGATTATCTTCAGAATAGCTTTCTACCATTTCCAATAATTCTTTTTTGGTAAACGCGTTAGAACTACTTTTTCTGGTTTCAGGTTCAGCCTGAAGCTTTTTACGTTTTGTATCCCTGGCCAATCTAGCAAATTTATAGGTAATATCTTTAAATGGATCAATTTTGATGTTAAATTCTAGAAAATATTTTTCCTGAACCATTTGAGCAGTCGTATTCCAAAGTGTTTTCACACTAGCTTCAGTATAATCAGTTCCATCTCTTTTTTTCATGTTAAAACCATAATCTTCAAGAATTTTTGCTATTACTTGTTCAGAAGTATCCTTTTCTAACGTATAATTACGTGCGTCCAGAAACATTCTAAACTGTTCCCACGCAGACTTTTTTGTCTTCATTGTATTTCGCGGTATACTTTGCTTAATTGTACTCTCTATTTCATCTATTGAATTATTTCCAAATCTTGTATTATTCATGTTAATAATACTTATTTAAATTTTTGAAACAGTTTTAATTAGTTTCAGACAGTTAAATAGACAACTTAGTTTCCTAACCACTAACAAAGATTTTATATTGAATTTCATCACAGAGTGATAGAATTTTATATACATAGATTTGATATATATTAAACGTCAAAAAATTGCCGCGACAAGACAAAAAATTGCCAGTTCAAAACCTTCAAATTTTGTCATTCATCAATTTACTCTGGTCAAATAGTCAAATTAAAACAGACAACCCGAAAGAACAAGTGAAATTGCATTGTTCCCTGTTTGACCATAGTTTAACTCTCTGAGATCTGATGGTGAACTTTTCGAAGGTTTACCAGTTGGTGAACGTCTAAAATTTTGTGTTACAACCTTTTGAAGTTAGTCAATGGTTCAACTTACCGGGTTACAACACACCCTTAAACGTTCAGTTTCTCCTTGCCAGTTTCCTGAAAACCATTAAAGCCATTTTTGCTTTGCATGTAATCTCCTTTTTGTGTTCGTTCCTCAGGAGTCAATCCTAGATATATGCCTTCTTGTCTACATTCAATCTCGTTCCCAACAAGTTAATTGGTTTTGAGGTTGAATTTACTTTTCTGAAGACTATCAAGATGGTTTTAGTGGGGTTGATGGTTGCCTTCACCAGCTATTTGTAAAGTTCAAACCCTTTTGTACAATGTCACAAAGGGTTTTATCGACTTTTCTCTTGGCTGTTATGACAAGGATATTCCGAGGACTGTCAAACCACGCAGAAGTTCTTTAACCGTCAACTCCACATTAATGAGAATATGTTTCTATAGTTTCCTCAACACGAGGTTTTAATGATTTGAATTATGCTCGAAAAACGTGGCCTGAATTGCTTGGAATGGAACAAATTCAGATGGGAAACTTTTCTAAACGGCTTTTATAGGTGTTGCTATTTGTCGATTAGATAATGTCATCATTAAACTCAAATGGGAATGAGTGACTTCAAACGTACACAGTACATATCACTTCTGTCAATCTGTTTTCCAATAATACCTTCATCACACATTCTCTCCCCGACTACAAAACAGATAATTAAAATATACAGATGCCATAATCATTCGATTTGCGAGTAGAACTTAGACATAATAATCCACGCGAATACAATCAATCCATATTGTTCCGGAGCATTTATTACCCTAACTTGATTCAATGTGATATATTCTAACGTCCCTAGAGGTATCAAGTTGATTGTTATAGATGAAGTTGTTTCCAGGTTAAGTAAATATGTATCTATGGGAGGATGTTTAGAAACTTTGACGTATTATGTAAGTAAGAAGATTCTTGTGTATAATAGTTTTTCTTAATAACTTCGATTTGAAGAGTGTTCTCACATTTTTCAAACTTCTTTGAATAGATATAATTTTCCTTGACTAAAAAACTATATTCAACGACACCACCTTTGCCATTATTCTATTGGACAGTAGATAATGGCAATATGTGATGGTTATGGAGGCAAAACCAAAACTTATACGAGCGCTTCTTTTCCTGACTCGGTTCCAACGTTGCCAAATTTAGTAGTACCATAACAATATTGAAGTAAATATGTAAATATCAGAGAATAAGAAATAGCAAACTGAAAAAAAACAAGAAAACCCAGGCCCAAACCCGGTTGATGAAAGTGTAAATATGTATAAAAATATCAGAAAATGAAAAATAGAAAACTAAAAATGAAAACAATTGAACCCAGGCCCAAGCCCGGTTGATCAAAGTGTAACTATGTATAAAATATCAGAAAATAAGGAATAGAAATAAAAAAAAGGTAGAACGTGTCGCGGGACACACGGTAGGAACTTTAGTTCCTTTTAAGCAAAAGTTATGTAATACATCTGACGTTATAGATAAACAATTTGCATATTCTTTGATGATTGAGTAGTAAGCACACCAGACTCTCACACGGTAGACCCGGGTTCGATTCCCCGCGAGGAATTTTTTTTTATTGTTAATTTTATTTTTAAATAATCATTCTGCTTGATATTAATAACGACAACAGGTAGACGTTTGAAATATTTAGCAGAATATTCATTATTATAGATAATGGTACGGTACCCTTCATGAGGGAGTCCGACTGGCAACATCTACTTATAACAGCATCGTATATTTAAAAAGGGAAACCGTAGCATCATACAAATTGGACATTCAAGAACTGTACGTTTACCACAAAATTAGTGGAAACATAAAATTGAATTGTTACATTTTTAATTTGTAGTTATATTACAGTTTATAGAAATTTTTATTTCCTAGATCATTTCTTAAGTTGGTCGTAGAAAAAATATGCTGCTCGACTCGTGTGGATTGTCCATACCGCACTTGAACTCGTGCGATATCATATCCACACTAGTTGCACAAACTACAAATTCTTTCTTTTACATTTAAAAACAACCTGCCAAATGTCAAATCAATTTATCCATCCATTTTAAAGTTATCGAATTAAAACATTCAAGTTTTCAAAATTACTACACCCTGCATTTCGAAAAGTAAATGTGCTAGACCCCTTAATCCTCATATCATTTTGTCCAATTTCACGAGAGGAATCTACATACGAACGTTGTAATTACCCTTAACGTTCGAGATGCTTATACCATTTTTTGCGCGATCGTATTGAAATGAATTCCGAATAAAAAAATTAAAATTTCTTCGAAATGAACAAAAAAGATCAATCGCGCAAAAAAAATTATGGAAATAATAGTAAAAATTTATCCGAACAAATTCAAGTAGATCACCAGCACTGGGAATACTAGCTTTGCATAGTATTTTAATATAGCATCGGTGGTTCAGTGGTAGAATGCTCCGGCCGGGTAGAATGCTCGCCTTCCACGCGGGCGCACACAAGCAAGGCACATAACGAAACAACGTAACATAACGTAGCGTAACGTAACGGTCAGATCTTTTGCGTCGCGACCCCTGGTCGCTCAAACATAACCTGACGAAAAGAACTAAAGTTCCAAAAAACCATTTCCTAACCGGGTTTCGAGCCTACGACCTCTGAGTTGTAAGCTCAGTACCCTACCAACTGTGCCAATCTGCTCACATTCAGTCACATCGAATAGAAGGTTAAAGGCTGCTTGGACGCATGCGCACCTCAACTACTAAATTTGACGTGGTGGGAGGTACGGAGTCGGGAAAATAAGCTCTCGTCAGCTTTGTTTTTCTGCTCCACCATTTGGTCTGACTACTGATCCGTAGTCAATGGTACATTACAATATTTTTTTATAGTGAATAAATATCCTTCCATACTTATATAGCCACCAAATGATTACATTGCTTCGGACACTCACATTTTCAATTACCTTTATCAATAAATCGTAACACAGAAATTAGACTATCAATCTGTGTTCGCAAGCTATTACTAGTTTGATTTTTCACCAACAGACGGCGTGAGACAATTTTATTTATATATATTCTTTTTATACGCATATTTTCATCGAACCCCGAATCAGATATTATTTATACCATAAATAAAACACGATTTACTTGAAAAAATAAATTTATTAGGTAAATTATTTAGGTGATTTATACAAATATGAAGAGAAATAATAAATAGAGTAAAACATATTTTTTGTTTTCCGAAGGCATTCCAGATGAGTCTAATGGAGAATCTCTTTGCATTGCTTCGGAATGTTCAACTGGAAAAAATAAATAAAATTGTTTGTAATATGAAAAAAAAAAAATGTTAAAAAGAAATGAATTAGAAACTTCGACCAGTAAACTAAGAATTTGAAAACGTTTCAAGATTATCAACTTTTTTTAAAATTAAATTCGCAAACAGTATGAACATATTAAATATTCAGATTCTATATAACTTAATACTTTACCTTCCACCACAATCAGCTTTACACTGTCTGGTTTAACGGATGGTTGCATGCAAGTATATTGTCCGCCATCTTCCAATGACACCGAAGAAAGACGGATTTTGCTGAATATTCTTTGATCTTTATCCTTGTATTCAGTCTCCACTGTAATATTATCCTTTGTGAACTGAAAATAAAGAAAAATAAAATCAAAATATAAAAAGATTATACGAGACGAGATTTACCAGGGTTGCATACATAACAAGTTTTAATGATTGAAATATTATTCACCATTTTCTATTTCCTCGAAGAACGGAGAAAAAATCACGAATTTACATCGATATTTAAACACTGATATACAGGGTAGTTTATTATCCTTGCACCTCACAGACTAATATAAAGAACTATCACAGTGCACTCGAGGTGACACCAAATGAGATACAAATATTTTTAAAGTATGTTCATAATTACAATGAACTGTCTTAATAGACATTTTTTTTCAATTCTCAATAATATATAGAGTTATACATTCCTGAAAAGAGGTATGAGGCCTGAGGGTCTGAATCTTGGTGGAGTACCACTACCGGCGGTTGAACAGGTGAAGTATCTAGGTGTAATCCTTGATAAATCACTGACATGGAAGGCTCATCTTGATAGTCGCCTAAGCAAGGTGAGAAACACGTATTGGTCCTGTGGGAGAGCCAGTGGTCCGAGGTGGGGACTGACTCCCAAAACGATCATATGGTTCTATAGAGTCATCATGCTGCCTATGCTCACATATGCGGCTCTGGTCTGGTGGCCGAGAGTAACCTTGGTCACGACTAGATCGCAACTGACACGCCTTCAAAGGGTGATCAGTCTGGAGGCAACTGGCTACATGAGGAGTACACCAACTGCTGCGATGGAAGTGATCCTTGGTCTTCGGCTTCTTCATCATGTGATCGAGGCTGAGGCGGGGAGGGCTTTCCAGCGCTTGAAGCGTCTGGGATACGTGCGAAGAGGGGAAGAGTGCAGACACGTCAAGAAGTTCCGGCTCCTGGAAGATATTCCAGTTCAGGCTCGAGCGGCTGACGAATGCTTGCGCAAGTACTACTTCGCAATCCCGTACAGGGCTATAATCCGGGATAAAGTCTGGTCCACAGATGGCTCATGATCTGGTGATGTTAAAGGGGCTGGAACCCAAGGACACAAATCTGTGTACTATTGGGTGATGGTGTATCTGCATATCAGGCCGAGATATACGCTATCTTGGAATGTGCGCAGATAAACCTAGACAGAGGTTATCTGGATCGACACATAGCCATATACACCGACAGTCAGGCAGCAATTAAAGCCCTGAGTGGATATACCATCAGCTCAGGACTTGCTGACGAATGTCGAGAACTGAGGAACCAGAACCTCGCTAACCTAACCTAACCAGAACCTCGCTGATTGGAATGCTCTGCAGAGTCCTAGACAATCCAAACTTCTACCTGAAGGGAAGGACTGATGGAGAGGCGGGGCAGCTATTGAACTACCAAGGAGTAGGTTGAGGAAGATAGCAGGACTCCCAACAGGGCACTGCTGTGAGAGGAAGCACCTCTACAATCTAGGAGTAGAGGATGCGGCATGACTGACGAAACGTCAGTTCATGTTCTTTTAGAGTGTCCACACTGGACCGTATTAGGCAGGCTATCAGCTTCTTGTAATGAAAGAAAGCTCTATTAACTGCCTGATATTTCTGAGACTCCTCCACTCCTCTCATTTGCTCTGTCACTTCAGTGTTTTTCAAAATGTGTATTGGCCTATTGTGATATGCCCACTTTGTGTTGTCTGAGATTTTATTAATTGCAGAGGTCATATACCTTCATTTATCTTCAGTACCCTTTTCACTGCTTCTTTATCAAGTTCAATAACTGCCTCTGTTCTCATTTACTGTTTTGTTTTTTCAATAGGTGTCTACAAAATCTACAGTCTTCTATTTCCATTCTAACGTGAACTAAATAAAGAATCCTTATTTTCCTTTGAAATACCCGAGTACGTTATTTCATATATTATTTCAATGAATCGGTGTATCTATTGGATTGGATTATACCTATCCATGAAACATAGACTACCAAGGTAGCTGAAATTATACTCTTTCGATGAAATACTAAACTGGAGGTAGGAATATTTATTTAATAGCTCGTGCATTGCATGAAATATTTTGCGGTATTATAGATAATCTGAGATGTTCACTTTCAAATCTAAATGCATTATTCCCTTTGAAATACAAGCTTACTGTGTCTAGGATAGATTAAATCTTTATGCATGAAAATATGTGAAGAGAAGCTACGTCAAATATTTACTTTGAGTATTTTATGAAAAGTATTGAATTCAATTTTCATTTTAAATATTGCAAGGAAATATTCAAGCAAATGAGAAAAGTTATTTGAAAAATGTTTTTTAACTGTTTAAGGGGCGTCTACCAAATTCGACCTTGCACAATTATGCTTTGTATATTTTTTTGTTTCCCTACGTCCTCACGTTTAAGTTCACATAACGAAAATTTTATTAGAAATATGAAAGCTCCGCAACATGTAGGTAGCCAAGCGGTCCATTTTTATCCGATATTTTAGTGGTAGCAACTGCATTTCAATAAGAAATTGTACGGTCATAAGTAATTTGAGAATTCTGAGATTTTTATATAGTATTCATAAAGCTTCAAATTAGACTTCTTATCAATTAGTTTTTCCATTTAATCCATATTTAATTCTTCACAAGGGCTCAAACTTTGCTTAATATGTGTAATTACCTCATGATTCGTATTTTTTTCTACAAAATTTGGTTAGCATTTCAAAGTTTTTATTCGATGAGAACTCTAAGTTCAACATTAATCTAGATGATATATTTTTTTCTTAATTTTCAATACATCCATTACCTCAAAATTCTTTGCCAAAAATGTTTCGATATTTTCTCAAATCGCTGCCGATAGATTCCCCTTAAGAAGTTCATTTTGTCTCTATCTTCTTAAAAACCCAGTTTAAACTTAACAATTGGAGAATTCTATACTATATACGTGAAATAAATTGCTCCATTGTGTTAAATCAAATAATCAAATAATTAAAAGTGGGATCATTTTCAGCTGCTAACCCAATAAGTAATTATACTATTTACCTCAAATGAGATTTCTTGGCCATTATGCAACCATCGCACTACAGGTTTTGTATTACTTGTAAAAAATAATCTGTGAACACCGGACTGCAGAGATAAAGGCGAAATTTCACATGAAAATGTGACTGGGGAACCATTTTGTACATAAACTGTGCTTGGACCTTTTATCAAAGCCTGGCTCACCCATTTTGAATTGGAATTGGTCTCTTCTTCTATAGAATTGTGGTCGTCTGTAACTGCAAGAAAATAAAATAATCAATAAAAGGAGGCTACATACCTATGGAAATAGATCAAGTTTTGTATTGAAATTAATCATTTAAGAAATATATAATTTGTTAAATTTTGTGACGAAGAAGAGGTAGAACGTTCTTATGATTGCTAATCGATTTAGGGAAAAAGTTTACATATACAAAAGAATTTTGTTACTTTGTAATGTTATAAATTCACTGCCCAACAAGATAAATGGTGATAGATAAGTAATGCTATTGGCTAGACGAATATAATAAAACCAATTCGACTCTTAAGTTGTAAAGCTGCGTCCACATTAGATCGGCAAATCCCATTCGACACGTTCGAGTTTCAACTCGTCCACATTGTCAGTATATTATGTGGACGTGTTGACCGACATACATCGCCGCGCCATTATCAAAACTGAGAATATTTTGGATTGGTCTTGCTTCATTGAAATTTTCAATCAAGATTCCTTAGTGGCAGCTGCTGCTGCAATTATAGTTGCAGTGGTTGGAAACCAGCAACAGCGTTTTCCCGTCGCCCTCGAAGATTTTGGGTAAGACCTCGTCAATGGTAGGAAAAATATACACAGAAAATTATAAAGGATTTACTGCTAGATGAGGTTGATGAGTTAAATGACTACGTTAAGGAAATGTTGAACAACATGCTTCGACACGTCCAAACTAGCCATGTCCATTCGACTACCTTTTATTCGTACCGACTTGGTTCGGGTTGCATTCGATTCGACCCGACATGAATCGAATGTGTCGGGCGACCATCCACACTGGATCGGCATTGTCGATCGACACCATTCGACATAATGTGGACGCGGCTTAAGACCCCGAGAATGCCTGACATAAATGTAAGAGGACCGGATTGTATTATAATAATTTCTAGGTATTATCATTGTATAAGTAGATCTCATATTTATACATATACGAAGCAAAAATAAATTTAAATTACTGGAAACATGAGTAAACGACCGGAGTTATCGTCAATAAGAGAGTTTGTGTTCGGTGAGTCTTGGCCTACACCTGCCGATATAAAGGAGATGTCTCCTAGTGACCTGTCCACCTTCCTGAGAAGGACAGGATGGACAATGACCTAGGAGGACAACTCCTCGGGAGGATGTACAATGGGTCACATGTGGCCTAAGTGCTGTGAGCCTACACACTCACCCTCTCCACTCTACAGATACAGAGATGAGTAAACGACCTTTGCATCAAAATAATATGAAAGCAAGTAATTTTGTCTCTCGGAGAGGGATTATAGAGAACTAGGGCTTACACTTTATGTTATTTTAGTCTTTGTATTTCATTGCAAGTGTTAACTTGTGTTAAGGCGTGCATCAATTTTAAAAATTCATATATTATTACAGACATTTATATCAAATATTTCATAACCCAAAATACTAAATAGGCAGTATGTGGCGTCTGTGGCAATATGTGGATGGGGAATAATAGTGCTTCTTCCAGTAGTTGATTGAAGAAAAATCACTTATCTTGTGACGCGAAAATCTATATTAATAATTAATAAATGAAAAAACTGCATTGAATGATATTAAATTACCTTCCCAATGACTTATAAAAAAATGTTTTACATTTTGACAGCCCTGTGGTAGCTCACTTTTTATTTTCATATGGCACCCCCTGTATATTGTCATTGAAAATTGCGTGACGTTCTATTTGGAATACAATGATAGCACAAGCTTGGTATTTTTTTCCATTAATAATAACAAAAGCATCAATATTTCACGAGGTATGGATTTCAACTGAAATACCTCTGATGCAACTCAAAAAACGAACAAGAAATTACATCAAGTGCTCAAAATTATTTCCTGCAGAATCCCTGCAAGCTGCAAAACGTGTTGAATGTGTTGTTGTGCAGGCCCCGTCCGAATCATAACTGGTGTAAGGCTGAAAGAAGCTTCACGAATGCATTCTTTAAGATCCTCTAAATCATAAAGTACTTCAACCTAGAATTGTAGCTCTTACGTTGTCAGCAGTGACAACTGTTTCAAAAGCCATCTGCAGTTTGGCCGCAGGAACTATAAATTTCAGCGGGAATTTTAAATATCAAATTGGGGGAGAATGTTATCTCTTTTAAAAATAAATTGACCAAAAATAACACAAAATGCAGCTGATTATTAAAAAACATAAATCGTGACTGATAGTATTTCGCCAAATCTTGCGTCAACAAAAGTTTGCCAAATATTTTCTTATATGTTCAGCTCTGATGCAAAATTTATGATTTTATGATTTAGATAATCTTGAAGAACGCATTCGTGAAGCATGTCGTAGCATTACGCCAGGCCTGCACAAGAAAACTTTTAACAGGTTTTGCAGCTTGCATGCATTTTGCACGAAATAATTTTGAACACTTGCTGTGTTCGTTTTTTGAATTGCATCAGAGTTATTTTAGTTTAAATTTATACTTCATTAAATATTTATGCTTTTGTTATTATTAATTGAAAAAAATACCAAGTATGTGCTATTGTTGTATTCCAAATAGAACGACACACAATTTTCAATGACAATATACAGGGGGTAGCATTTGAAAATAAAAAGTGAGGGGTAGGTACCACAGGGTTGTCAAATGTAGAACATTTTTTTATTAGCCATCAGGGGTACTTTAATGCCATTTAATGCAGTTTTTTTATTGATTAATTATCTTGTCAAATAAGCGAGATATTGCCTGTACCTATACCATAACTTGGGACACCCGGTATATGAAATAATGACTATATTTCTCAACTGATGAATTCTTAGGCATTACAATCAAAATGATGAAAAATAAATTTCACTTTTTCACTCCAGAAAGTGACTAATTAACAACACCTCTTTTATGTAAAACACAATGAAAGTAATCTAAAAATACCTCTTGTGGAAATGCGTAATAAAAACTCCCAACAAAAAAATTCGGATGAATATTACGTACAAATATTATTTTACACTTGAACGCCCTTCCTTTGACATTGATATATTATTGCGTGCGGTTTTTTTGTTTACTCTTTTGATATGCCACTTCTTGAAGTTTTAACGCCGGCAACCGATAGAAAAAATTATCATTAGTCCTTTTTCTTAAAACGAGACAATGAATCGCTGGCGTTTTGAAATATCACTGGTTTATTCTAACGACGGAAATTTCACGAAATCCAATTAATCACCTCTCACGAAAAAGAAAGCATTTTAAATATTCTAACTGAATCCCCTATTTCATGAACTTGGTAGAACCGTTGTAGAACGTAAGAATATCTGCATATTCGATAATTTCTTATCTGTTGAATATTATTTGCTACAGGAAAAAATAAAATAAAATAAGGTCAGAAGGTAACAGTGATGATTTTGTGATACCACCTGCTTATGATTATACAAGGGCCGTCTTTGAATTGTTGCATATTTGGCACCTGTAAACAAATATCAAAATTAACCTAAAGTTTCAGACCACCTCATGTGATGCTTTAAAGTCGATGAGTCAGTCAAAAAATGGAATTGAGTCAAAAAAGAATTAACTGCGTGGTCATAGGTATTCCAGTTCCCATAAAATGCAGTGAACGCTTTCAAAAATTCTTCAATGAACCAACAAGCGAGTGCTTTCAGAATTAGTTCCGAATGGAAAAAATATATTATAGATTCTAGAAACTAATAAAATACTGTCAATAAAAATATGGGTAACACCAGCAGATCTTCAGTGTTGTCAAATTATCTCCAGACATTGGGGATGCGACTGTACAAGATGCACAAATGAGAGGCAGATATGTCTAGATCTTTATTGCTAACCGCATTACGATTTAATACACGAAGAGAATAGTATAATATCACAGTATAGGGAACGAACCAGTAGTATCACTATTATAAATTTCATTCATAAATTGCCACAGCTTTTGATGACCTTGTCGCTTTACGATTCATTTCACTTTTCCATAGGCGTAGGTAGCATGAGTTTCAAAATGACTTGAACGTGTCAAATGTTTTTTCTTGAATATTGTAAAACAGTACATTGATGGGTGAATAAAACAATAGTCTCATAGAAAATATTTATTGTTTCACACACAGACTACCCGTTTTCTCCTTTTTAATGGTATCCATTGCAAAAAACGCCCTGTAGAACAAATAATATTATTCGCAAATTCACCACTTGCACTTTGGTTTTTTTTGTGTGTTTGGGAGCAGTTCTGTTATTGTACTCTACTCCCACATTTATTCCACCCATCCAGTTATCCTCGTACCTTCGAGTACACGATATAGGTCCATTGGATGTGTGCCATATACTTCAGGTGGCACATTGGCTTCTCCGAAGATTGTTTGTCTCCTCGAGTCCAGTGCCTCACAATCAGATAAGATATGGGTTACGGTCTCGGTCTCCATGCCACAAAGTCTGCAGCTGAGGTCCCCGTTATATAACCCTACTTTATGCAGGTAATCTTTTACCGGGACATGACCCGTTGAATAACCTGTAATAATTCCTAGCTTATTCCTACTGATATTCAGTAGTTTTTTGGCCCGTTTTACACATGTGCCACCTATGAAAGTTTTACTGTGTACCTGCTTTCGAGTATTCCTCCACTGAAGTTTATGTTGGCTTTCTAGCCATTTTTGTATTTGCCATCGGACTACCTTCTTTGTGGTCCCAAGAGCTGGTTCTGGTTCAACATATGCTGTTGCTGAACCTCTTCTCGCGAGTTCATCAGCTTTTTGATTTCCAGAAATACCTTTATGTCCCGGCACCCACAATAATCTTACTTAAATGTGGTCTGCTAGTCCATTCAGTTCTTTCTGGCATTCTTCTACCAGTCTGGATGTTATCTTGCGACTGTTTAAAGCTGCAAGGGCTGCCTGGCTGTCAGTTAGTATGTTTATCCTATAAGTGTCAGTCCTATATTTGTTAATTCTGACACATTCTAGGATAGCATAAATCTCTTCCCGAAATACAGAGGTATGTTCTCCTAGTGAAATGGAGCATCTTGTGTTTCTCATTTCACTATACACACCTGCTCCTGTTCCTTCCCCAGTCTGTGACCTGTCTGTGTACAAGGTCTCTCTTCGGGGCAGCTTCAGTCTGCTTGGGTCTTGCCAGTCGTTTCTGTGAGGTATCTCTACCTCATATTTGGGACTAGGGAGAAGTTTAGTGGCCATATAGTCTGTTTTCATATCTAAAATGGCTGCACTTATGATGTCCTTTAGATATGTGTCATGATCTAACCATTTTGTTGCTCAGGTTATTTTGCTGCCTAAATAGCCCCATCCTTGCTTCCCCCATTATCACGAGGTGTAATGGAGGAAGGCCAAATAAGGGTTCTAGTGCTGCCGTTGGCGTGCTTCTCATGCACCCTGCAATACTGAGACAAGCAAGTCTTTGCACCTTGCCTAGTCTCATCATTGCATTCTTTTGTGTCGTCTTTGTCCACCAGACCAAAGACGCATATGTTATTATGGGTTTAACCACTACATTGTATATCCAGTGTATCATTCGCGGACTCAACCCCAATGTTTTCCCACGTTCGTCTTGCCATCATTGATGTGGTTTCCGATCTTGATGCTACTTTTTCCATTCGTTTGAAGGAATAGTGGTCCCAATCCCACCAGGTCCCTTCTTTTGGTATAGGGTACTATGTTTGATTTGGTGGGACACTTTGGTTGGATCGCAGCACAGCACTGGCCGCCGGATGAGATACTCATCCGAATGACGTTGTAGGTCACAGAGAACTCGGGAGTGTTCCCTATACTGTGATAATATTATACACCAAGGTGGTGAAGACTATTACTATTGACCAAGCAGTGGCTTTGCCCCGAGCGAGAATTATTAAAAATAATTCACAAACGCACCACGAGATGTTTTTACCCCGTCGTCTGACTGACAAGTACACTGTCAGTTTTCGGTATATTATGAACGTACTCGTTATGTCATCAGTCATTTTCGGTTGAGCGCGAAATTTAAACTAATGGTATTTTTATTTAAATAATTTTATTGTGATAGGTAATTTCAAGCAGCAAATATGTTAAAGACAATCTCCTGGTTAATAAAAATTATGTTGAACAAGTTTATGTTGCACTTAATTCTCAAAATATTTGAATTTGTCCATTATTGACCTAGGTTAATGATCGAAAATTATTAACCACTTATAGAGAAATTCAACTTCTCAGTTGGCTAGAAGAAGCAATAATTGTCAACTTCACAGATAGTAGTAGAAAAATTTATTTTTCTACGACCGTGCGTTTTAACCCACTTTCCCGCACGCATTTTAGCTTTGAAAGTGTCACTTTCCCGCACTAGTGCGGGAAAGTAAAATTATGCAAATTTTGAACTTATTAGATAGTTTTTTACTTCGGAAGTTATAACTATTGTGACACTAGGTTAATAAATAGTCCATCAAATAAAATCTACATCTTTTCTAGCTTTTTGATGTATTTTTAATTTTTTTTGAAAATATAAAATAATGAAGATATTTCGATATAACCCTGTACATTCTTCAAACTGGTGTCATAAATCAACTACCAAACCACCCATTTTGATATGAGAAAAATATATGACAAAAAATTCTTTCATCTACAAATGACTTAAAACCGTTGCCGTCATCTTTATGTGACCTTCAACCGATGCCATCCTCATCAACGTCATTTACTTACCAGTTACCACCAAATAACTTCACTTGACCGGCAATTTTAAGTAATTTACAAAATGCAACAAATTTTGTTTCTAATATTAATATTTATAAAAATAATAATAGTTTTTGGTTAAAGTTTTGTATATGTATGTTGAAATAAAATAACTTTTGAAAAATGGGTTGGTATACTTTTTTGTATATACGGTCATAGAAAAAATAATGTTCCTAACTCATGTGTAAAGTGTCTTTCCCGCCCTTGACCGCTTGCCCGAACTCCGCTTCGCGTCATTCGGGTGAACTGCAGTCGCGTGCGGGAAAGTATCACTTTCCGCACTTGTTAGGAAAATAAATATTTCCTACACTCTCTCTCACTTTCATGTTATTTCAAGTTTTTCTTATCCAATAATCAGTTTTCTTTTCAATTAATCATTAAAAATATTCTCAAATTGAGGTAATCAAACAATATTTTTATATTCGGAGATTACGCATTATCATGTGGTGAACAAAAAAATAATGTACTTCACTTGTGTGGAAAGTCTCGTTCCATACTCGAAGGGATTTTGATGGGACCACTGATAATTAACAAAAATTCATTAAGTCAAACGAGATTTTTAATTAAATAACGTCCTATACTAAACATAATTTTCAGAAAATTAATTTAATTTGTAATAATGCTCGTCCAACCAATTAAATCCTCTGCTGGAGTCAAATCTGCAACATAATCATAACACTCAACAAAACGTACCCTACTCATAATTTAACTAATTATATATGCTTATTAAATTGCATCGTGCCGTAACGACCTCTATGTTTTCATTTTACACACAGCGCTCTTTTCAGAAGATAATCCATGCATGTTCCACATTTTTTCGCTGTTACATATGAAAGTGACAAACTCAACTTTATACTGAGATACTTGATAAAAAAAACTTCAACTGATTCAGTGAACTCACGATAGATATTGAAAATTTGTTCAGATCTAGAACATGTTTGTACCAAAATTTCTATATGCAGTATACAGAACAATGAGATACACAGACCTTTTTGCAAACATGACAATAATCTCCAGCCAACTTTTTTTGCCACTTTTATAAAAAATGTGTACCGAAAGGTCGTAAGTTGAGCGGTTTCCGAAATACAGCCTTTTACCTCACCTATTTGGTACAGAGTACAGAGTAACAGCAATAAATACCTTATAGAAGAAAAGTTTGGACAATGGGGAAGACAGGGGAGACCGCTAAGAGATGAAATCCTTACAAAAATATATCAATCAATTATTAATGAAGTTGGTTCAAGGTCCAGACAATATCATATAAAAATCCTCACAGATTTCCTGGTGGTTTGAAATTAATATATTAATTCAAAACTGAAAAATGTCCGGAACAAATGGCCGGATCTATGACGTACTAACCCCCAACATTAGATTTGTTCGTAGAGCAATTACAAACGGTTGAAAACTGGACGACTAATGCGCAGAGCCTCTCTGTGAAGGGTATTTCTTCACTGCGCTTATTGGTCGGCCTAAGGTCGATAGGCGTGAAGTGGCTAGTACGTCATATTTCATTACACCAATGAGACCAGTGGCGCGTAAATTTTTATGTTTGAAATGAAAATTATTCAATTTATAGTATATATTGAGTATTAAGATCGGTAAGAGTTGTTTACCGGTCGACAGCAATATTTGGAGGCTGAGCGTAGCGAATTATTTAGTTATTTTTTTTGTTACTTTTGTGTAATGAATGAAGTGTTATATTATTTAGGACAACTTAAGTGTATGTAGGGCTAAGACGTCGGTGAGTAATTTACTTACCGACGTGTTAGACTTAGTGTAAACAGTAAACACAACCTACCGTCCTGACAACCGATGCTGTAAATAAACAAAAAAGATCGATCGCGCAAAAATACAATATTCCTATTATAAAACAATAATGTAGTAGTTTTCAGGCATGGATATCACGATTATGCTTCGTTTGAAAATCAAATCAGTGGTCTCTTCCATAAGCGTAAAATACAGAAATGAACTCTTTCTCTTCACTGAAGTAATTAATATCTCCATGGAGTTTCCGAAACAGGCCTCTGGAGTCCTTCCTGCTAACATCAAATAAATTATTAAGTTGGACTGTCTAAACTGCTAAATCTTCATTGTTTATTTCAATAATCAAGTTATTTAACGACCTTTTGTAAACTTTACGATGCTATGATTCCGAAAATGGGAGAATACAAAGCAACACGAATTCACGACAAGCCCAGTCAGCAGCGCAAGCAGAATAAAATGTGTTTGTAAGTAGAATGCACCGGGATTGCATTAAATAGGTAGGTGAATAGTTCGGATTAAATTCAAATTATACAGATATTCATGGCTGCTGACACAATTGAGAGAATTTAATGATATATATACAGGACTCATTTAATCTAATAAAGGATGTTAGTCAAACAAATGTACATATTCCAGCTACAACAGTTGAGTTCTTAAGGATCTTAAATAGAAGATAAAGGACTTATTAAAAAATATTATACAGACATTCGAGGAACCATAGGGATTTGATCTTATTATTAAAAAAAACCGGAAGAAGTAATCGAAATTCTTTTTTCCGTTGACACAACATTAAAGCGAAGTTTGTCTTATTAAGTTTGTCCACAGTGCTATATTTTGTCATTTTATCCCAAGTATATTTTGCGATTTAAACACAGGATAAAAATGTCGGAGAAATAATGAAGCACGAAGGCTTACAGTAGATTAATTTAAAAAAAAAACATACGTATGAGTGGTACAGTGCATTCAAAAGCGTTCAAGAGGTAATGTAAGACTTGCCTCACTCATTGTTTGATCCCCAAAAATAAAAATCCAAATCGATCAAGCTGGGTGATCAGGGAAACAGGCTTCCTATGTTGATTCATCGACCTGTATGCCCGAATAGTTGTGGATAGAAGTGAGGTTTTTGTTATTATCCAATGCTCAATTTATCAAGGCTAATAATTTTTACTTGTTAACTAATTGCAAACTCACAATCTTCCTTCCTGCAATCAATTATTTCAATTGCGAATATATTGGCGATAAATCACTGTGTATCGTTTTTGTTTATTTCGAATTTTATGCCGGCTCTATCCGTTGGTCAAGCGTGTAAAGGAGAATGAGGACAAAATACACATTTGAAAATGTCCAGAGATGATCACGCCTCAAAACAGTGGGTGATTTGTTTGCCTACCGTAGTTTGTCAAATATTTAAACTAAATTTAACAATAACAGATTAGAATTTCCTTCTGTGGCTTGTTTGGGTTAACGGATAGAAGTTTGGTATGCTTATCACCTTCCACTTTGATAGAATCTGAAATCGTTAAGGGGCATCTACTAAATTCGACCTTGCACAATTATGCTTTGTATATTTTTTTGTTTCCCTACGTCCTCACGTTTGAGTTCACATAACGAAAATTTTATTAGAAATATGAAAGCTCCGCAACTTGTAGGTAGCCAAGCGGTCCAAGCGGATTTCGGTTCACGTACTACTCTATAAGCTTCGTCAGTACTGAACTGGGAGACCGCCGAGACCGGCGAGCGTTGTATCAACAATGGAACGGCACGCGACTACCGAAGCAGAGAGACAATGTCAGTCATAGAAGGATAGAAAAGCGAGAGATGGATTTTTATCCGATATTTCAGTGGTAGCAACCGAATTTCAATAAGGAATTGTACGGTCATAAGTAATTTGAGGATTCTGAGATTTTTATATAGTATTTATAAAGCTTCAAATTAGACTTCTTATTAATTAGTTTTTCCATTTAATTCATATTTAATTCTTTACAAGGGCTCAAACTTTGCTTAATATGTGTAATTACCTCATGATTCGTATTTTTTTCAACAAAATTTGGTTAGCATTCCAAAGTTTTTATTCGATGAGAACTCTAAGTTCAACATTAATCTACATGATATATTTTTTCCTTAATTTTCAATACATCCATTACCCCAAAATTCTTTGCCAAAAATACTTCGATATTTTGTCAAATCGCTGCCGATAGATACCCCTTAACGTGGATATAGGTATTCAATTTAACCTGGCGAAGCAAATCTCGTGTATATATGTTCGCAATATCGAATAAGGTTTGCCACAAAAATAAATTCCTTATTTCAAACTATAAATTGAAAATATACTGCTTTAATATTTTAGGAGGTTGGTCTTTATTTTACAAAGTTTTCTTATCCAATATTGAGGTTATAGATTTTAAAATCACAGACTTACCTCTGTAAGTATGGTTGTTTCCAAAGAGTTACTGCATTTACGTAGATGAAAATATTGAAATAAATTTGTTAATATGTTAATATTGTTAATATTAATTAATTCGACCCTTTCCTATACACTTACGCTCAAGTGGTTATGTTATTCTTTGAGCGATCGATCATTTTTGTTTATTTACAGCATCGGTTGTCAGGACGGTAGGTTGTGTTTACTGGTTTCTAAGTCTAACACGTCGGTAAGTGATTTACTCACCGTTCAGACGTCGGTAAGTAAATTACACCATGAGGCTCAAGTTATTCATAATTTCTGGTGGTAGTAGAAGCGAACAATAAATATTGAAAACTATACCTTGTGATACAGTAAGACCAATAGCCAGACTCATTTTCGGTTCTGTGTTAACTTGGCACTCGTACTGTCCTGTGTCTAGCACATGCGCTCCACGTATCCTCAACCCCCAAAAATCCCCGGAACTGTCAGTGTGAACGGATTCGAATCGCCTGTCGCTGGAAAAAGTATGTCGACTAGACGTGAGTATATGCAAATCTCTACTCCTTATCCATGACACCTGAAACAAAGAGACGGAGATCAAAGTAAGTAAGCCTCGGAAATATTGTTCTGCAAGTTTCAAGATACAAAAAGTTTGAAATAAAAAAGTATATAAACTAAATCAAAAACTTCTATCCATAAACAAGCAAATATTTTTTGAGGTTAATAATTCAATTTAGAGGGATAAATATTAGCACTTACAATAAACACTGAAAATAACAGTAGGCATATCTGGCCCGCCATATGGCCTTATATTTCTATAACGATTATTCCTATTGTGGAAATTTTATGTTTGAATATGTTTATTATGCTTTGAATGAAGCAGAACTGGATAGTAAATACATATTTGCTACCAGCTGAGAGATACAGTTAAAATCTGAGACTCGACGATCGACCTTATCAACTTTAGAAAATCCCCAACGACAGGAAAACTCCATATTCTAAGCCTCCATCATCCATTTTCCTTGTATGAAAAACCGAAGTGTCGGTTTGAATATTGATTGTGTTGTGCAGGTGTCCTGGATAAGAAATTTGTTACCAGGTTGCTTGTTTGTGAAATAAAAATACATTTCCAAACGGATGATTGGAAAATGAAATTTAAGGGGTTAACGTCAACATAGACGAGTTACTTTTATTAAAAAGTTTGGGAAGTTTTTTAATAAAAATAAAGAGTGAAGTGACTTCGACAAAAATCTTTACCCATACATGGCTGTACTCGCCATTTTCATTTATTGTTAATGATTTCACTATTTAAAACTATGCTCCATTTGACAAAAGCTCTTATGAAAAAATAATCATTGTTTAGTTGAGTCCAGTTGCTCAGTTTTAAGAGGTTTTAAGAGTAAGAAAATGAAAAATGAAGTGTCTGCGCAAACGCCAAGAGACAACTGGGTACGTAGAATACACCAAGAGTTTGCTCAATAATTATGCACCTTACCACTTTGTTTCCTAAGTTTCTGACTGTGCACGGAAGGAGAAGAGTCTGTCCAGTAGTAGCATGAATTTCCCTCGTGAAAACGTCATCAAAGGCAGGTGAAATTATGTAGTTCGTACTATTGTTCGAATCCTCTTCCCAACTATGTTCTAAAAACAAAAATACATGGAATTTGAACGAATTTGTAAAGTAGTAAAAGTCATAATTGAACGAAGTAGAACCAAAACTGTAACACTCCAAATTATTTATCGCAAACCTGATAAAATTTAATGATTACAAAAGAGCAAATACAGTTCATGATGACAACTATCTTTTAAATTAAACATCCGGTATACCCAGGAACTGTGCCAGTAAATAGAGCATTACAGCGCGGTGAATAATCTGCTTGTTAAGTGTTGTTTTCTAAAATTTGCTTCATTTCTATCTGTGCTTTAAAGTCTAGGCTCTAATCGGATTTTATCGTGTAATGTAACTTCCGGAGAAACTTAATCTTTTAATTGAGTTCACAGAAGTTTCGTTGTGTGGAGTTGCGAAAGGATTTAATGATTCAGCCGCAATACATTATATTTTTGGAAAGGTGATTACGTTATATTGAAAAAATTCCATCATAACCAACAAAGGTTGTTTGTATCTAATTATGTTCCGTATAGCCGTTCTGTGAATGGAAGAAAAAAGCTATACAGTTAGAGACTATCAGGACCATCAAAGTACCATTCCATTTTTTGTACTTTCTCTTGAATAGTATAAAATGTAGGCATTTTATTTTGTTTTCAAAAAGTTCATTCATTCATTCATCATTTCATTGAGTTAACTGTATAAACCCTCACTTCGTGGAATCTACTCATCATATGGTTTTAAATGAAACTAACTGTTTCTAAATGACTCCACAATATATTTGAAAAAATGTGTAAATTGCAAGTAAATTATTATTATTATTATCATCATTTCATTCACAATTTCTAGTTAAATGACTCTCCATTTTCCACCTCCACTCTCCACCTACGGCTTTCGAATTTATGTATCGTGTAGGTTCGTTGGTTGTCGCTTGAAGCGTAACGTTGCTTACTTAGGCTTAGGTATGTTTATTGGTAAAATTTGATCGGACACTGGCTGGGGATTTGATGAAAAATAAATTTAAGCACCTAACAATTACTAGTGAAAGGTTTCAACGCGATTGTTAACGATTGGGATAGAGCCTGTTGATACTTTTTGTTAAACTTACATGAAAGAAAACATTTTTACTCACTCATAGCATTTCTGTTATAAAAAAAAATCTGAGAAAGTGACTTGACCTGACTTAGGCTTGAGATGCAATAAAACCATTAAACTTATCGGATTTACCGTGCAGAGTCGCACTATATCTGATGAAAAGAAAAAGTACTTAGTAAAGAAGGTTTTCATAATAAGAATGATCCAAAAGTTATAGAGCTTTCAGGTAATAATTTATCCATTCGCCAACAAAATAAATACAACCCTGTCACGGCGAATACTGTCATGTCTTTATTGCATGTCACTATCCCATCTCGGGTGAGGTCAGTTTCTAAGATCGGGAAAACAACTACATCAAGAAATTTCACCTGAAACAGTGTGGAAGTATTTTGTTCTTTCTTAAAGATATTTTTTTCACATATAATGGAAGATATACAGTGCTATTCAAAAGTCCCCTCTCCCCCTCGTATCTTTTGAACCAAACCTGTAAATTTTGTCACCTGATTATAACCATACTACTTGTTTCGCGTTAAAAACTGTCATATTTAGTATTGTATTACTTGGTTTTTGTTGTTTCAGCTTACATCCCATGTAGATTCTAATAAGGATGTGAATTCTTGGTGAATTTCTTATGTTACGAAATACCGAATGTTTTCTCAGAAATGCTACTAAAGGTATACTGTTTTTTTGTATTTTTTCACCATAACGTCTCGTCGGCGAATGTTAAGAGTAATCCACCAAATGAAAGAAATAAATTTCACGTTGCTGAACGCAGTAAAAGACACTTACATCTTCTAAATAATAAAAAACGTCAAGAAAAATAAAACGCTAAAACAAAGGAGGACAACAATGTCTAAATATTTGAAAACCAAGTTCTCCAGTAGTGTTCTTTCGTTTTTTTTCTATTTTAAGTTGGATACTGCACTAGTGTATAACGCGGCGCTTGTTAAATGTTTTGTATTTTTTTGTAACTATTTTTAAACTTGGCGGCATTTTTAAAAGGGTTTGTGACTAATTGATACTGTTAAAATAAGTAGATATGTTTAAGATTTATAAATACTCACTTCAAAAGGAGTAGTTTGCTTTTTCCATTTGATGGTTACTGATTTATAACAACATGAATGCTTTTTGAAGACTGCGAACTTTTTTATGCCAAATAATATGGAGATTTTCTTCAGCTTATTAGGCAACTTCTTCAAAAATAATCCATCATTATAATTGAGTGAAGTTATAGTGAATTACATAAAAGATCGGGTAATAAATAAGAGACAGACATGATGAAGTACTGTCTCGTCAGGTTAGGTTAGGTTGGGGATAGTAAGAGAAAATAAATACTTCAATGTATTTATTAAATATAATTCTATAGTAGAGTATGTATCACAAAAAAAATAAAGCTGGTAATGACTGGTGGAGTACCTCAGGGGTCAGTTCTCGGACCAAACATATGGAGCGTTTAATACGAGATATTAGAGATTAGAAGATGCTCATAGACGCAGAAATTACTATTTCACCCAGTTTTAACCGACATGGATCGTTCAGGTCATGCTCGCTCTAAATAAAAACACGATCTGTGCCCTGAATATGGAGTGGTGGATGATGCACAAGATCTGGTTTTTCGGTGCCATGAATACCATAGAGACAGGAATACAGGAGGGAACAGGCATTATGATCCCGTTTGGGAAGACCATGTGAAGTTTTCGACGCAATAATGGTAAAAATACATTTGCGAGATATTGATAGCGGGGGTTACAAAGATTATTGGAAAATAATTAAGTCAGGCAAGGACTTGAAGAGCAATGACACAGGAAGAGGTAAAGAGCTGGCGTCAGTTGACGTTATGTTCGCAAACGAACAGTTCCAGCCATAGAGTGATAAATAAGAGAGGTTTTAAAACATATGGAAGAAACTGGCACAAAGCTTGTGCGCAGCCTGTAGCGCACGGCGCTTTACAGCAACTAACTGAACTAACAATCCCCGCCTCCCTCTACACAAAAGTTTTCATTTTTAGTATTATTTTAATTTGAGGTTAGTCGTTGCTATTTGTGAATTTATTTTCATTTAATCTACCCATTGGAATTCCTGCGAAGAAATTAATTATCTTCATCATTGGTACTATTATCACAGCATTTATCATCACTTATCATAGGTAAGTTAAAAAAGTAGATTTTTAACCATAACCGTTTGATGTTGGGTTTTTGTAATGGAAACAATATTTGTCATTTTATAGTTTTTTTTTGCAGACAAGAACGAAGGATTACCAAAAATTTGTTACCCAAACCAAAATAATATGTATGTATAAGTTACTAGATATATATAAATGTAATTTAGAATGTTATTGTAGGTACCTATTAATTACTTATGTGAAAAAGTGCTTTAATAAGTTTAATATTTTGGACACTGTATTTGTGTGCTTGCTCTGTAATATTGGTGTGTGCTTCAAGATGTCAAATTGTTTAAATGGGTACGTAAATTAAATAACTGCAAAAAAATTATACAAATAAGATGTATTTTTTCAAGTTTCCTGATCTAGATATTAAACGAAGTCATGAATGGTTTGAAATAATGAACCTTACTTATTAAAAATAAAAGGTGTTATTTGCGTGAAGATCACTTCCTTAAAAATAATTTAGACTTATTTAGATTGACAAAATGTGCACTTCCTTTCTAAACTTCAGAGTACAATTTCCATCCCAATTCAGATTCAGGTATTTACTGTTTTTGTATGTTATTTTCTATATCTTATTGTATGAAATATGTTGAATTAATAATATTATATTTTCTCACTTGCAAAGGGTTTTTTCATTCTCCTGTCGTAATTCCCTATAATATTATTCTAATACAATATTTGCAGCTGAATGATTTAGCACAATAATGTTTTTTCTTAGTCTTTGAAGACTTGACTTGAAAGACTAAAAAACAAATATTGAAGTGCAAAGTCATTCAATTGCAAATATTGTACAATATTACGCGTATGCTGAAAGCTTTAAAATTCGAAAAGCGCGCGTCTTGAGTGCTAGTTCGTACCAGTTGCCATGGTAGGCGCTAGTGGTAACTTTGTGCCACAAAATACTACATGTTTAACATCTCTCTTATTTATTACTTCATGGTTCAAGCTCCTTTGAGGCGCAGACAGCCAACCTCTGGTACAGGGTCCCACAAACACGATTGGCTGAATCCGCACACCTGGGATACCGTCACAGGTGTCTTTCGGAAAAGTTCCCACAAAAAAAAGATTTTGAAAGTATGAAGGTCAAACAGTCGGAGAACCCTGCATATTATTTTGTCTGCTCTCGTAAATCGTGACGTGGTAGAGTTATTGCGTTTAAATGTAGACCCAACTCTCAATTGTATAATTCCAGTGTTTGAGACAATTATTTTTGGAACATCTGTATGCTACTTCAAAAATTTTACCCACAAATTCTATTCAATACAGCCAAACAAAATGTTACTAAACTAAGGAATTGTCTTTGGTGGTGTACTACTGGCGAGTTACCAACTATTTTAATTGTGTCAGGCCGTTATTGTACCGTCGACGTCGTCCTGTTGTAACAGACGCTGGTCGTCGTCACGGCGTTGCTTACTGTACACCGACACGACGGTTGATTATGACTTGATTTAATAGGTAGGTTTGCCGTTACACGGCATAGGAGGAGCGTACCGTTTTTGAATATCTGTAATTTGTAAGCTAGATGTTTACCAGATTCGTGTGTAAGCTCGTTTCTTCTTTTTTATTAATTTCTTGATTTATTTTTACCACTTTGGGAATTATATGAGGATAAGAAATGTGTTCAAATCTAGAATTATCGAATGAAATCAATAAACAATACTGCTGTACTAAGGTGGAAGGTCCTATCTGACAAAATTTGATTGTATATTTGAAGCAGATATTGAATACTTATAGATGGGCGTTCTACGGTGAATTAATTTCACGGATGGCGCCACCTTGAGAGTCGGAAAAGTAAGCTTTAACGCCTTTTACAAGGTTGTGAATTTCGCTAACAGCCGAAAAAGAAAAATTCTGCAATTTAACAGATTTTGGCGGCATATAATAAATAATTTTTCTACGATCACATAGGAAAGTGACATATATAGCACTGTCTAGTTCTAAGGAAAGTAGCCTTTATTCAGAGTGAGAGAAAAAAACTTATCCGTACGTGTACGGATAAAAAAGCTGTCAAGTGAATTTTTATTGAAATTGACCACTGGCAAGCTGTCAAGTATATAATTTTTAATTAGATTTACACATGTAATATCTAAATTTGAAGCGATCTAATTGAAAAGTGGAATTTTTGTCATTTTCTTGATTAAAAAAAATTTAGGGCGCGGTCGAGGATCGAAGGGATAGTCAGGGCGGGAAGTAAAGGTGTGTAATATAACACTTTTCAACCTTCAATGACGTTAGTAAGGACAGTATTACAAATATGGTTGTGAATAAACCACTATATTGCAGAATGTCATTTTTTAATATTCCGTTTAAAGTAACTCAGCAATTTATTGATATTCTATTAATAACAATCAAATAGTAGTAAAGTTAAATTGCATGAAATGTCAATATCCGATGTGGGCAAATTTAAACAATAATCAACCAGTTCATACATTTTTAATCAATTATCCACCAAAACTAACAATAAACAAATCGTTTTATTTCAATGACAAACAGAAATACATAATGGAAGATCTTAACAACAGTGCAATAGTTAATAAAGATTATTGAGTGAAAATTTTTAAAAAGACTCATCATGCGATATGAGGTGATAAAAAAAACCTTGTAATTGGATAATATTATTATCATTTTTATCAACAGTGATAAACATGCATGCTTAAAAAAATAAAGAAATAGTGACCTCACAATGTGGATTGCAGAAATAATTATATGTATTACAATGATTTAAGAAGTAAAAGGATAAAATAAGTAATAATAAATTGCAGAAATGATCAAATGTGACTGAAATTTTAGGTAACATTGGTGTCATCAGTTTTACGATCGGCCGAAATTACATATCATATTTTGGGGCGTCTTTTAATTGAGAAGATTATAAATCCTGAAGTGACCGAGTTAACATCTGCCCAGATAACTGATAGCGATTAATAAATTCCAAATGAACTCGCTACTGAAATGTTAATCAACATTTTCCATCCATTACGTACTCAAACACATTAGAGTTGAAATAAAGTTGTAATTTTTATTATTTTGCAAATGCATAAAGGATAATCCGAGCAGATTATGCCGGATTATCATAAAAATGGAGTTTCTGCCATTTAGTCCCTACTCGAAAAGACTTTTAACAGTCATCTTACTGCTGCAGAATTAAAATTTAATATCCTAAAATGCTTGGGAAAATGTATTTTGATCTTTCAAACAAAACAAAAAAGTTTAATTTTGAAGTATTAGTAGATACTTTGCTCAATGGCGTACTTATATGTTTTTATACATGTTTAAAGGATTTCACAGGATAAATATAAAGATATGTGTGTTTTTCAAAACATGAAGCGACAGCATTTAACATGCCATCAAATAGTAACTGATAGAATTATAACTGGGGGTGATCTCTCGCAAGCTGATGCCACACGTCAGTTTGACATGTCCCACACCACTATTTCCCAATTTGGTGATGTCGTTAAGAGACATGGTCAACGTGCAACTTAACCTCTACCAGATAACTGCTTGCAAAAACTGTGAGGTTTTAGTATATTCTCAAGATGCTGGTCTGCATGTCAGACGTCAATTGAATGGGTCTAATAAGAATTCAGTTCTGGGATTTTTTACAGATGAAGCTATGCTTCATGTCTACCTCAATTCAAGAAGAATTCGTATCTGGAGATAATTAGGTCGACAAGAGAGACATGTTCTCTCATATGGTGGTCTACAAGTCATAAGTTGGGCTGCTTTCGTGTAAAATACTCTAATATCCATATAGATTAACCGTATCTTTGCCACAGCTGCAGGCCCTGAATTCCATAACATGCAGGATGATGATAGGTGATCACATTGCATCAGTGAGAGATTGGTTTGGTTATGAAGATATCATCCATCTACCGTAGTCAGCACAGTTTCCACACTTTAATAAATGAAATATGCTTCTCAAACCCATCACCATTTTTGTTAACATTTCAATCCATTATTGAATATTGTTAAGCAATTTGTCATCTCCCAATTTAATTTCAATATTTCTGCTTCTCGATCATTTCCTTTTACATATTTTCCTGTTGACGGCGCCTCTGAACCAAAACGAAATCATTATTATGCCGAAACTCAGAATATACATAAGTATTATCATAAATATGAGGAATTTTATGTGTGGTATTACGGCGCAAAGTAAAATGCCACATGCCACTTTTACGCTCGTTAGATGAGACTTTTGTTCTCGGCTCGTAATGTTCCAGGACATTTTTAATATATAAAGTTTATATTTATCCAGACCTGCACGTATGTACTTTTGGAATAACTTCAGTTTTGTATATAGAAACAACTCAATTAATTATAGGTGAATGGAGTTCCCAGAGGCAGATAATATCTTCTTCGACTAGGAAAACGTAAAGTATCAACTACACCTGGTTTTATTTGTATACTAGACTGGTGATCCTGTAAATATTTTTAGCCAGACTTTATCTACAAAGCCATTGATTCCTCTTGTATATATTTGTGAATATGGTTAATCTATTTGGAAATATTTTTCAGGTCAATTTAAAAAAAGATCTGACGCTGGGTTTATAACAGTAGGATGGCTTTTTGTTCATGGAACCTAAGATTGGTGAATTTTTTGTCTTTCAAATGATTTCTGGAGGAAATTTTCAAATCGCGACTTCTCATTTCCAAGTAAAAGACCCACAAAGTGTTAACGACAGTTCAAATAACAAAAAACGTCAAAACTCGCGTTACACATAGACATCTATTCATTTATGGATGCTGCCTAAATAGATATTTGCCTAATGTTTCCCTCTCAAATAACTCTGGTATGAAATGCTTTCACGGAATCCCTGAATTAATGCTGGAAATTTGTCCCGTACATTTCAAAGCAATAATCCAAGCAGTAGAGACAGTAGAAGTGATAATTACTGTGCGTGTTATAATAACCTCTATACCACAAATGGTTTACATTATCCTTTATTCTCAGGTTAGTCCTTTGCTTTAGTTATCTCAAGTTTTTGGCAAGTCCCTTTTTCTATGTTTTCTTCTTATACTCTTTGCGACAAAGATTTATTTACTCCACTCAGATGGAATGTTCTGGATTATGTATATGACATTATTATTATTATCCTTAATTCCTTCAGGAAACTTTCTAATTCAACAGAGTGAACAATAATTCTCCAGACTGAAATGGTTACACATCTCACATTGAAAAACTTCTCCTTTTTCTTCTTCTTCTTTTCTCGATCCTTTTGCCCTTTCAGGCGTCGGATGTGAATTCCATGTCTACCCATTTCTTCCATGTCTTCCTGTCTTTCGCAAGGTTTTTATTTCTGCTATGGTCTTTCCTCTTTCTAAGCCCATTATTAGGTCCAGTATTTGGTCTAACCATTTCCTTCTAGGCCTACCCCTTTGTTTTTTGATCGGTTTCCCAATCTGCATTATTTTCTTAGTTAACCTATTTGGTTCCATTCTTACCATAGGACCATACCAGCTAAGTCGTCTTTTTTTTATTTTACCAGTTATATTCCTGTTTAGTTGTCTCTCCAATGACATCATTTCTAATACTATCCCATTTAGTTCTCCCTCCAATCATTCTTAGATGTTTCATTTCTATGGCGTTTATGTAGGAACTGTTATCATATCATGAATTTTCATTTTCACTCCCAAGTCTATATCTTTATTTCCACATTGAAAAACATGTGATCCAAAATCAATGCTTTAATAATATTCATAACGATTAGAAAAATTTTATGGATAACAATACATTTGCTGAAATGGAATATTAGTTGGTAAGTGTATTATAACCTCTTTCAGAAGAGCTGTGCCATGGTGGAACAAGTTGAGTACCAAGATAACTGTATCCAGTTTAGAAAACTAAGAGTGCCAATAAATGTAGAAAAAGAGGTAACATGTTTTTCCTATAATATACAATACCCCTCCTACTCTAGTTTGGTCATATATTGATGCAAGATTAGGACGTCTCAGTTACAGCTTTCTCAGCAGTAAGTCTCAAGAAAAAAGTCAGTAACGTTACTGCTCCAAGAATGCAAATAACTCAGTTGATATTGATTCTCTTAACATTCTTTTTTCCATAGATAAGTTCTCATCGTCTCTTTCATATGCCGCTGAACCGGAAAACATTCCCTCCGGTTTTCTTGAAAATCTATCCACTCAGTGGGTATATGAGGGTATAACCGGTAAGGCTGGTAAGCTGAAGACTTAATTACTGTTCACGCAACAAATTTCTGAATTTCATCCTGAAAGAAACTGGATTGTATAGCTGTTTGTTACTCATGACCTATTAAATAGTCTTATTTGTCATTACTGAAGCTGAGTTTATACAGCAACTAAAATAAAATAAGAACTAAAATAAAATAAAATAAGAATGTTCACTTGATGCATTTCAATGTCAGCGTTTATACAGGAAATAAGCTAAAATAAGGAATAAGAATAAGAGATGGTCAACTTTTATCTTTTTCGCTTATTTCATTTGGAAAATGATATTGCGTATGACCCAAATCCACTCCCCAATCTTTTCCGTATTGACACTTTTGACAAGTTCCATTCTATTGTTATACTTTATAATGTATTGAATTTTACAAATAAAAGTCGTTTATTATTATTATTATTATGTTGAATGGTGTCGATCGACAGGGTCGACAAATCTCATTCGACATGTTCGACTTTCAACTCGTCCACATCGTCAATTTTCAATTATGAGTGATGAAGAAGATGCTGTAGTGGCAGCTGTTGCTGCAATTATTATTGCATTTGTTGGAAACCAGCAGCAGCGTTTTCGTCGTCCTCGAAGATTTTGGGTACGTCCCAGCCTCGTCAATGGTAGGAAAAAATATCATACCAAGGAATTTATAAAGTATTTACTGCTAGATGAGGTTGATGAGTTAAACCTGGAATACAGATGCGACGCGGGCTTCAGAAACTTTTTTAGAGTGAAGAGTACCGATTTTGAAAATTTGTTAAGAATGATAGCACCAAAAATAATTGAAAAAGATACGTCATTCAGAAAAGCTATTACCGTGACCGAGCGCCTTGCAGTAACGCTAAGATTCTTAGCCACTGGGGATTCATACACATCACTGGGCTACCACTTCAAGATTTCAAAGCAAGCGATCTCTAGTATCATACCATCAGTCTGTGATGCCCTGGTAGAAGCGCTCCGAGATTATGTCAAGGTAAGAAAACTAAATTCATGTACTCGTATTTAAGATTTTTTATTTATTTACTGAAACTGACAACATTTCAAACTTTAAAAATATATATTATACCAAGTTTCATTTCTTCTTGAGCTGTTCTTATGTTATTCTCTTCATTCCAATCCATATTGAGATACTACACAGCGCACAAAACTAACCAAAATGACTACGTTTGGGAAATGTTGAACAGCATGATTCGACACGTCCAAACTAGCCATGTCGATTCGACTTCCTTTTATCCGTACCGACTTGGTCCGGGTTTGCATTCGATTCGACCAGACATGGATCGAAAATGTCGGGCTACCATCCACACTGGATCGACATTGTCAATCGACCATGTCGATCGACACCATTCGACATAATGTGGACGCGGCTTAAGAAGCAGAGCAAAAACATTGGTGCAACTGAACTTTAACTAAGCGACCCTTAAATTTTGAACTCGCCATAGCTGAGCTTATGCTTTTATTGGTCCAAACGGCCATGTAATGTAATTTGAGTTGTACCATGGTCAACGATCATTGAAGTCGAGACACAGTAGAAGAAAGTAAAAAACCATAGGCATGATATGGAATTTTAAATTTTTAAGTGACGATAAGTCACCCACACAAATACCTATTAAACTTTGATAGCCGAGTGTGTTTTTGTAAGCAATAATTTTAAAACCGAAATGATCACATCACAACAAAAACTTTGATAGCTTCATAGCTGCCATTCCAAAACCCTGACTGATACATCAACAAATCGTAAACACTTTCCGGTTAGCTACCGAGAACAACGGGCGTAAACTATTTTTAACTTGATTATGGAACAATAATTCAAACATAATATACATGTCTTGTTTAGAGTTTTGAGGTTATTTACAAGAAAAACTCAAATTCTCGTAAATAAATATTAAAATGTCAACAGCACCTATAAACGTATCGTTATTTGTTGAAATAATAATAACTCAAGCCATCAACAAATCGAGAAACGTGGCCGCACATAATACATCAAATGTATTTACAGTGCTACCGATGGATGATTATTTAACAAGGCGGATCACATTTTCAATGTTTTCCTCGAATATTAAGTAGGGATACATTTTTTATTTTAAAATATTTGAACAATCTAACAACGGTCTGAGATAAAGTATAAATCTAATGAATCAGAAAACTGACACCTAAATAAAAACGTCAAAAAAAAAACTAGTAGAGAAGGAAGAATGAGGATTTTGTGGAAAGAAAGAAGGAACCCAAATTTACTTTCTTGCGGAGTGCTTGCCAGTAAAAAATCCCAGATCATAACATTCGGTAGGAATACAAGCCTATGAGGGAAACGCTACAGAATGTACCAGCCTGTAACCTGCTTAACTACGATGAAACAAATATGCAAGATGACCCTGGCAAGCAAAAAATGTTGTTTCGTCGTGGAACCCAATATCCAGAGCAAATATGCAGCTTTACCAAGACATCAATATCAATTATTATGTGCGATTCAGCCTCTGGAGTACTATTGCCTCCTTAAGTCCTTTACAAGGCAGGGAAAATGTGGCAGCAATGGATAGAATTGGGTCCAAAAGGAGAGCCTTGTTGCAAGGGCAGGTGTTGTGGTTCAGGTTCTCGTAACAATCGTACCCACCATGGTTGTATGGATGCCCAGACTTTCACCGATTGGTTTGAGTCGACATTCTTACCTCACGCGAAACGTTTGCCAGACCGCAAAGTGCTGTTGGGCAATAACCTCTCATCCCATTTCCTGGACGCTGTTTTAAAACAATGCCAAGAAAATAAAATTGCTTTTGTATGCCTTCCAAAAAATTCGACACACCTCAACCACCCTCTTGATGTTGGATTTTTCCGCCCATTCGAAATGGCTTGGAGGTCGGTGTAACTGAATTGGAACAAGATCCATTCACAACAATCTTCTATTGACAAAAAGATTTTCCCCATTTACTGGCTTCCACTCTTCTTGTAATGAATAACAAATTGCATAATGCTATAAAAAAATTTGATAGCTTCATTTAAAGCGGCAGGAATTGTACCTTTTGATCCTGAACGAATCTTGTAGAAAATCCCAACTGAAGATATTGGCAATGATACTGATGGCTCTGTGAATAAAATTCTTGTGAATTACTTGTAGCAGCAACGTTTTACAGCAGGACCATCAAGAAGGAATATTAAAAGACAAAAAAATATCTGTACAGCCTGGCAAAAGCGTTACAGCAAGTACTGATGCAGATTCTAGTGATTCAGATGATTCTGACGTGTATGAGATTGTTCACGACTTTATTTCTGTATCTTTTTTATATTTCAAAGTTGATGTTCGTGATATTTTATACTGAAGCATGGGTATAAGCAAAAATTCCTTTAAGAAATTCTCTAAAGAAACTACTAATCTATAACACTTTTTTCAGTAGCTGTGTACAAGTGAGAGGTACATTCACTACAAATAAATCGTACTTCATCTCCATCATCATCATGGCCGTTCAATCCCGAGGGATCATGATCATTTACCTGTCCTGGTCTCTTTTGTTATAGCTTCCCATTTTCTTCTGTCTCTGCATTCATTTTGTTTTCCAGACTCTGATTTTCAATTCTTTTTTATATTCCTCTACTTCCCACCGATCTGCTTCATAGTCTTCCCATTTTTCTCGTCTACAATGGAACCATATTGTTCTTCTGTTGGTGCCCTTCTCATAATCCTTTTAAATTCCTCTGACATTTCACCTTGGAATTTTACCTTCTCTTTATTGTTTTGTGGGGTCATTTTCACCAATTTTCTAAGTTTTCGTGGGATTCCTAACATTTTTGGTGCTCCTTAATCGTACATACTCTTCACCAATCATTCTCGTAACCGTGATCTAAATGATTTCTAAAATGGAAAGTACCTAATAACTGCTCCTATAAGTTCCACCTCTGACTACTAATAGCAAATCTAATTATTGAGCAGGAATGTCAAATATCCCTCTTGTTCGTTCACTGATGTATGCGAACATAACACGTTTGAACAGATGTAGGAAACAATGGCCCCTATTCTAATGGTATAAGTTTTATAAATAGTCACAAATCGTATTTCTATTTTAAATGCAGGTACACCTATTTTAAAATTGTTTGGCATGTTTCGAATTGTGTTACTTTCTTTTTCAGCACAGAAATAGATAGCCATCAATTGAGATATTAAACTGACGAACATCAGCTTTCAAAATAAGTGTTGAAATAGAAACTTTTAAAAGCCATTCGGGATACTTTTATCCTTCGAAATAATTTACGAAATTGTATACTAATGTGTGATAAAAGCTGCTTTTAATATCAATTAAAGAACACTATTCAGTTTTGGAATGTGAAAAAACCTTTTAATGAGATAGCTGTGTGTTGACAGACTCATAGTACCAATATTCAAACGTGTAAAAATTTCAAGGCATTTTGATTGTTAGTAATACTTACGTAACAATGTAACAATGCGTAACGTAACGTAACAATGCAAGTAGAGAGGGAATCATTGAAAAAAAAAACCACCTCCTCACTTAGAAATTAGACAACCTGGGACATGCCGCAAGACGGTATGATGAAAAAGTATAACTTTTCAAAGAAATTTGTTACGGAATCAAGCAACAAGAAGGAATGGGATCCAGACTTGGAAAGAATGCCATTCCATGGTACACAGATGGCTCAAAAGCAATAGAAGAGAAGGAACTGGGATAGGAGTGTTCGGGCCAGGAACCAAACACTCTGAAAGCTTGGGAAAAACCCCAAGTATCTTTCAAGCGGAAATCCACGTCAAAAGAAAGTGCGCCTAGTTCAATATTGATAAAGGATACATAATACATAATGTCGGATAGTCAAACAGCCATTAAAGCACTGAGCTCTTGTGTAATCAATTCCAAAATGGTGTGGGAATGCCTAGACAAACTCAATGAGCTAAGCGAGAACAATATAGTCACCTTACTATGGATTCCAGGACACACTGGTTTAGAAGGAAATGAAATAGCAGATGAACTAGCAAATAGTGGGACTGGAATACCTTTCTGGGGGCCGGAACCCTTTTGCGGAATCAGCCCCAATGTAATATTGGAAGAAATAGGTAAAGCCGAGAAAAAGAGAAGATCTGACCATTGGAAAGATCTAGTAGGGCTTATACAATCCAAGACTCTTCTGGTGACTACAACCTGTTGAGATCAAATGAATGCATTAGTCAGAGTAAAACTGCGCTAAGAGTTTTAACAGGAATCCTAACGGGACATTGTCGCCTGAATGGGCACCTGGAAGAACTCGAAATTGTAGAATGGAAGAAGAAACCTCCATCCACATACTTCCCAACTGCACAGCACTTCCGAATCCTAGAGCACAGCACCTAGGAGATTACTGGTTAGAAGAGGAACATTTATCTGAGTTAAAGCCTGCAGACATCCTAAAATTCCTCTGGGAAATAGGACTAAACGAATTACTAGTTTCTGGGACTCTCCTCAGAAACTGAGTGAAAGTGAGGGGGCACAATAGATCTTGTAGGTCTCAGAGGAAGTAGCCCCAAAATAAATATATACATACATACATAGATAGGGGCAAAAAGCCATAGGGCGCTGTGTAAGTGAGAATGACCATCTGAACTCCGGTAAAAGAGAAAGAGACAGACGATCAAAGGTTTCTCTGCCTTTGTTTGCTTGTATATATATATACATATATATATATATATATATATATATATATATATATATATATATAGCATACACGTTTCTAGAGAACGACAGTCTCAGCCTCCTACTTTCTTTCCCTCTCAGATGCTAATTGGTTTCGAGCTTAACAGACACGCAAAGCTAATGGAGTGGATAAAAGAATCCATGTCACCTAGAAGAGGAAATTGCAGAGCAGAGCAGTGCGACTGCCTGGCGGAAGTGCATACAACAATGCAGGGTTGACCAATAAGGTTATGGATTTTTCTGGAAGTCGAAAAAAAATAGGATAAAGGATATATCAATATCGAACTTAAGGTTAGTTGAGATGTCCAAGTTCAAAAACCAGGGAGGCAAACCTTACAAGTCCTTTGGAAATGAAAGTCTTCCATTTTCCAGGTAGTAGTTCCAAACTCCTTCATACACAACCGCAAATTATACTTGTTTCCTAAACATTACTTCACCTTCCTCATTAATATTTTCGCATAATAAAGATATTAAACTGGTTAGGTTAATTTAAGGAACGAACTATGAACAGGGCATACCTATATCGTTTTAATAGCTAAAAGTTCTATAACTAGTTGTTCGGTAACTTCATTCCGGCGTTAAACAGTGCAATAGTAATAGGTTTACGACTCATTAAGTCTAGATAATTATATTTACTTGTTAACTATTTGAACGTATCGGTGTTTACTATTGAGAGAAAAGTGGGACCAAAGTTAAAATAGAATTAGACAAGTTTAATCAAGTTATCTAAGAGCAGTCTGAGAAGGATCGATGTATAGGGTGAATGAATAATTATATTCGATGATATCGAGTCGTAAAAATAAACTGGAAAACAATTTGATTTGTGTTTATGATAGATTAAGTTTTGAATATAATAATAACTCGTCATACATCAATTTCCATATAAATACTCGTTTTCTTTGGTTATACACTTTACGGATTGATTCAGAAAATAATTAGTATTTCCTGAAAGTTGATTTTCGTGTTAAATGTAGCAATAACAATGGCTCGATGGCACATTAACTATAGAAATTTCGTGATTAGCTATATTTTCTCATTTTAATGGCGGATTTTTTTCCATGTCACGCCGGATGCCATACGATTGGGTTATTTCTCACTTTGATGAGGTCGTAAAAATGGTAACGACAAAAAAAATAGATGGGTTGGATTAGTAAAGCATGCGAGAGTTTTTATGAAAATCGATGTCGTAGAGATAGAGGTTTGAATAAAGATTTCCAATCAGGAAAATTAGTAACGAATACTCATAAGAGCACAGATGAAAATAATGCAATTTCGCTGTAGTAGCTCGTAATTTCAGGTGTGGATATTATTCCATTATTTGTTTTATTTTGAATTCCTTTTTTGTTGAACTAGTCTTCTGGTAAGGAAAGACGTCTAATTGTAGTAAATATGTATTGAAAGTGACGATAAGATGATTTCTTAATTTTCAGTACAAAAAACAGATACCTAGGAGGACAACTCCTCGGGAGGATGTACAATGGGTCACATGTGGCCTAAGTGCTGTGAGCCTACATTCACCCTCCCAAATCTACAGATACAGATTCACCTAAAAAAGTGAGATTCCCATTGCATGCTCTCGGTATATGTTTGTTTAATCCGTAACCGCATACAAGGGGTCATTTTGACTCCTGACCTATAGAGAGAAGTGTGCTACTTCCGCCTACTATTAGGTATCGGCATTATCATCTTAGTATCTCATTAACAGTCATTAACGAGTAGAAAGCCAAGAGGGCGTGATAAAAGCGGCAAACAATTCATAAGCATCGCCAGGGGTCACAATTTTCTTGTAGTAATCATGGCAGATAATCAATCTGGACCCCCTAGGAAGAAACCTTGCTAAAATTGGTCGATGATAAGGATTCGGAGACAAGTGATATTGATTCGGACGACGATTATTTTATATTCAATGACCACAACAGTGATTCGGAAATAGATCTAGACGAAGATATTGAAGGAGATTCAGCTGAACCACAGCTTGGATCAACAGATGAAGAATCAGTGTGTGACGAGAAATCAGAATCTAGGTCGCACAATTATTTTTATGGAAAAAATAGGGTGAATAGGGTAAGGAACAAAATGCAACCACTAAATCTACTCCCATTGATGCCGGTCATTGTTAGGTTTGTTCCAACTAGAGATAGAGCCGTTTTAGGTATCTTTAGCACAAGTGAGGTATTTCTTCCGCGTTCCAACAAATCATATCGTTTTTGGGACAGTACAACTAGAAAGGGGTGGTATTAAAGTGTTAATGTGTCAGTTCTCAGTTCAAGAACTATCCCAATTCGAATTAGTGCACTATATACAGTTCTAGATAAAATTCATGAGCTCACTGAAACAAATCTATTATATTTCTATAATAACCGTAGGCACAGGTAAAATTATGGCATTGAAAGTCCGCCTCGTTCAGGATTCTAGTACAAGTAGTAACTTTGCTTGTTTTTAGGATTATGCTTTTGAAGGCAGCATATTTTATAGGTTCCTAACACTGTTAAAAACTTTTATTACGTAGTTGAATAATGAAATTTTGAAGGAACTTAGTTCAACTTATAAATGATTCACAAGGTTTTAGTCGTTCACTCTTTGTTTTGCTTTCTATTTTCCCATGCTGCTCCCCAACATCTCTATTCCAAAACAAACACGTTTAATTTTCATAAAACAACACCATGAAATGTGTTCAGACACCATTTGGAGCATATTAAAATATGGATGGGACTATGTAATCTTTGGCAGACACAACGAAAGATACTTTTAGATTTTCGTGTTTGTTTTAGATACTAAAAGGGTTTAAGGAAAGTGTTTCCAGTGTTAAAGCGTAGTAATTATTATTATTGTGTTGAAATAATAAAATTATAGGTAGTATAATTGACATTTTTCCAATCAAAAAGAACTTTTCACAGTATTTCGTGGACTCGGCAACTGGTCTAAGGATTTTAGTGTTAAAAATTTAAAAATCACTTATTGTACCGGTGGCCAACTAAGAACGGCCGTCGGCGATATATCAGGAGTGGATTATAGCAGCGGTTCGGGAAAAAAGTTTATAACAAAAGTGGCCTCGAGAAACACCTGGATTTTTCGGATTTATAGGTCTGCCGCTAGAGGGCGTAATTGACAGTTAAGACTTTAAAATGAAAATTTTTCCAAAATTTACCCAAATTAAGGAGCATATTAAATATTATAATCAGATTCCTCGACAAATTCTGCATATTTTTGATAGGACAAGTTTAAGTCTATCTCTTCAAATAAGGGGGGGGGAGAAGGGGATCCTTGTTACGAAAAAACGCCTGTATTTCGGGTCCTGCTTGACCGATTTTAATAAACTTGATGTTGTTCGAAAGAGCTTTTGTTAAACAATCGAAAATTTGTGGATATGAAGCAATCTGATTGATAACATAAATGCTAGAGGGCGCATTCCTTGATATCTCACAAGCCTTCGACAAAGTATGGCACCCAGGTCTTCTCTTGGAACTAAAAAACACCCTTTCCCATAAATTTTACCTGCTCCTCAAATCCTACTTAACAAATAGAAATTTCTCTGTTAAACACGAATACACTCCACCATCAACCCAATTAAATCCGGCGTTCCCCAAGGTAGCGTTCTTGGACCACTGCTCTTCCTCATTCATACATCTGATATACCCATACCATATGTCAGATGCACCATGGTATACCAGCAATAGAACTCTCCATACAGACCTACACATTCCGTTTGTTACGGAAGAAATTCAAAAAATAGCCGCCAGCTACAGGGACCGAATCACCAACCATGACAACCGCCTAATTCAAGAACTATACAACAATGGACCTGATGCGAGAAGACTACAAAAAATATGGCCAGAAGACTTAATCCAACACAGAAATAATCAATAAGGAAAAACACTAATGAGTGTTTCCCTCCCAAGCCTACTCAACCAACACATTTACTTAATGCTCTGTAAGAAGCAGATTGTAAATATACGACTTTTCTTAGTTGGCCACCCGGTACAGTAAACAGTAACGGTTAAGATACAAAAATATTATTATTCGCCAAAATAAACGTGAATATAGGTTAGGTTAGGTTTGTGGTGAGTGGGTCTATAAGGCCCTCCACTGCGACTCACAAGAGTCTATTGTGGCTCACACCTATTCAGATTTCACCAAACAAATTCAGCTTTTTAACAAAGCCGATTATTTTATTTGGTGAATGATATTTCAGGTCCGAGGGCGAGAGAGAGACCCTGCCAAACATCAGATACCTGATTCGAGCCGCGGCGGGGCAGGCACAAATTATATGCTCTGCTGTTTCATCATCTTCCAAACAAAGACGGCAAGTCGGATCTTCCGACAGTCCAAGTTTTAGCATATGATGATTCAGATGACAGTGGCCTGTTAAAAGGCCTGTTAGACAACGTAGGTCATGCCTGCTATGGTCTAACATTTGTTTGGAGACATACTTCGAAGGATGTATAAAAGCCTTTGAATGAACCAATCCTGGTAAATTATGCCAGAAGTCTAAAGCTCTTCTTGCTGTCCAGGTATTTAGTGTTTGTTTGGCAAAACTTATTGCGATGCCAATTGTGGGTTCTGGTCCGATAGAAACACTTGCGGCACCCTCCCTTGCAAGAAAGTCTGCCTTCTCGTTTCCTTCCATGCCAGAATGGCCAGGGATCCAGACCAGCAATACTTTATTGAGTTCTCCTATTGAGGAGAGTCTTTTTTGGCAGTCTAAAACCAATTTCGACGTTACACGGCAAGAGCTAAGTGAATATAACTATAGTTGATAATTATTGAAATAAAAAAAATCTTCAGCCGTATGCATGTAGGTGGAAAAGCTGTCAGCTTGTCATAAAAACGCGTGAAAAAGTTTTTCAGTGTGTAATCCTATAATGCAAAATCCATGTCATTAAATCTCCGATAAGCGGGTTTGACTACTGTAACACAATATGTATACCTTTAAAACAAACCAAGTAAGCGATAAATTTAAACCATTAAATTTAATATGTCTATAATCAAATTCGGTTTTATATCCCCGGATATAAAAAATGTGAAAAGCATTCATCTGCTTGGCTGCTTTCTCTTTCCGTTACAAATAAAACAGACCTAAGATTTTATAACTGGAAAAACCAACAAACGATATTCATTTTATAGCTAATTCAGACAGGTGTTGGTTTTGTATTGAATAAAATAAATCTCCCTATGCTCAGATGGCTTCAACCTCAATGTAACATGTATGTATTCAAATAAATACTCTCCAGGATAAAGAAGAGACGAGCTTTCACAGAATCTACAGGACTGTAGAGGAGGAATTACTAGTACAATACTCAAAACAGAAAATTTATTTTATTCAATTCAGGATCAGGGATTATAATGTATTGGTTGTGAAAATACGGGAAAAAATTCAATTTGTAGTTTTATTTCAATAATTCCTTCATTAAAAAACAAAATTGACTCAGTTAACTGAAGAGGATGTTTTATACAACAATGTAATATTTATTTATTGTTCCTTTCCATGTAATTAAGAAATTATTGTTTATTAGATAGATAGATAGATAGATAGATAGATAGATCTTTATCGTTCTTTCGTGTGAGGATACATGAACAAGGGTGACAACATTTATAACAATATTAGCTATAGTACAAAACATATATTTTAATAATAAATTTTATTAGATTAGGTTTGGATAACATATCTCGACAAGAGTGAGGTGATATGATTCGTTTACAATGAAAGACCTGATTTTTAATATTCTCTTCATTATGTCATATATTTGATAGAGAATTTGTGGTTCCGCTTCTTTATCTATTATTGATTCAATGTCAGTTTCAAGAAAGGGACGTCTAATGGGCTCATTTACATATTTTTTTTATTTTACCATTAGGAAGAGCACATCAGCTCTGTGCAAAAAATTAGACTTCAGCAAGAATCCTAAGTCACCTAAAAAAATTATAAACATTAAACAGCGCTCCTCTCCGAATTTCGGGCGTGACGTCATCGCATATGAAATCTCTCGTTGAGAGAGCGGACACCGCGCCGATCGGTTTTCGGTTAGATGACTACTTCGCTAGTAACAGTAGGTATTTTACTAGCTTATATGCTTATTATTTATTAGACATTTTAGCAAACTCGAAACAGTGTTG
Source organism: Galerucella calmariensis (assembly GCA_910591675.1). Classification (NCBI taxonomy): domain Eukaryota; kingdom Metazoa; phylum Arthropoda; class Insecta; order Coleoptera; family Chrysomelidae; genus Galerucella; species Galerucella calmariensis. Next base: position 41,673 of record CAJUYG010002037.1, read on the forward strand.
TTTGTGAAATAAGAACGTTTAGAAATAATTTAAACTATTCGACACAATGAACCAGAACCAGAGTAAAAATCAATAGAGTAAACCATTTCAGAGAAACAAAATAAATAATGTATCAAATTACACTATCAATAGTGACTACAAATTCTAGTTGACAATGTCAAACTTTAATAAAAAGTAGAGTTTTTTGTTTTTTGGATTTTTTAAGTAGAATAAATAGCACAGTTAAAAAGATTAAAGAGTTTGAACTGTTGTACAACCCATTTTAGTACAGGCAAATAAGGTGAAAGTAAATAATAAGTAGAATTTGTGCTCTTAAAAGAAAAATTGTTTTTCTCATAAACTAACCACTTTAACCTACAAGTATTATACATTTTTGAA